>WSXT02148198.1:0-10334 GCA_011762715.2 Neuroterus valhalla
CTATCCCATAGTTGAACCTGAAACATGGTCAATCTTACACTCTAGATGGTAAGGTTGATTATCCATTTTTCTCCGTGCAACTATCTTCATGTCTTTACTATCTTCTCCTCCGCTTTGTCCTTTTTCTTCTATTCGTCTTTCCTTCCTTCTTATATTCCCTCATCTCTCATAAGTGATGAATTTTCGAACAGAAAATAAATTCTCAAGGAAGCAATTGTTGAATCTTTCATCAAGAGAGATAGATTTTCAACAATAAATGTAACAAAAGATACATGAACCAAAAACAGTTTTGGTTTTGAATAATTAACTGTTGAATATATCTAAAAAAGACGAATTTTCAAATGAATAGTAAAATCTTTCTAATATAAACAAATTTGAATTTTTTATTTATTGAGAAAACTCGAAAAGTTGTAAATATTATCCTGGAGGGCTCCCAAAAAGAAACATTTTTTTCTCCAAGATTTTTTTCATGCCTTGCGTTGGTTTGCTAAAAATTCTCATTTCCGTTTATATTTTTGGTTTTTGAAAATTCCAAAACTCCGACAAGAAATAAAAGAAAAACTCAAATATGAAATAGAATCAAATTTTTAAAAAGTTATTTTAACATATTTCTAGAAAATCAAAAAACATACAAATAACAATAATGAAATGTTTAACCACAGATGCATAATAATTATAAAAAAGATACACAAAAACTATCAAATAGTTGAATAGTTAGCTCGGATCGCTGCAAAAAAAATACAAAACCCCTTTTTCAAATTTTTTAAATGATTCAAAATGGAGTTTAAAAATTTAAATATCAATTGGATGGAAATTGTTATCTAGGGTCACTGCAGAATAATGCAAAAAATTACTATTTTCATCTAGTTGTTGGAAAATATTTCTACTTTTGTGTTTAGAAAAAATCTGGAAATATCACGAAAAATCGTGTTGTTTACAAAAATTTTAGTACAAAAAAAACGTGCTGTTAGCATTTATTTCAGTTAGCACAGTTCAGAAACTTAAAACCTAAACCGAAACTTTTGTGACAAGTTTTTGCATCAACCGAAATCGTTTGTATTTAGGCAATAAATTTTTTTAAAAAAATGGCAGACTTTGAAAGTGAAAAAATTTTTTTCTTTATATGTGAAAAAAATTATCGACAAATTTACAAAAGAGATCAGGCCATGAGTCGATTCGAAATTTCATTCTCTTCCATTTCAAAAGAGAAATTGCATATCAGATGAGCGCTTTGGGCTAAAAGTTGATTTGTCCAGACACTTTTTTGGTCTTACTGTGTGGCGCGCCAATTCTCATTGTGATTGACGTGCGCCCTCCGGTGTGAAATTTTGTACTACACACCTAATCTTAACCAGGCAGGTGCCATTAAAGAGTAAAAGTGACGGAAATTTTGATCGCAGCCAAGTGGCGGCGCTGGCTGTACTTTCAGGCTGTTATTTTCGGATGCAAGTCGGGTTATGCGACTTGCTCCGGAAAATTGCAAGTTTTTAATGTGCCTTATGATAAAGAAGTTATTCGAATCTGGCAAAAAGATATTTCAAGAGCTTATTTTGAATTAGAGGCAAGGTATGTGGCTTGCATAAAACGTTCCAATTCTGAGGATCTTATTACGGATAATCCGATACTTGGAAAAGATGGGTCTGTCATTGGAACAGAAAGTCTCATTATTTTTTATATTTTTCAATTTCTGCAATTAATATTAACAGGGTTACGAGTTGATAGGAAATTCAATTAGAGTGACGGGAAATACTTGATCACCCTTAAAATACGAGAAGTGACCGCTTTCTTTTTATCAATTTAAGAGATCTTATCATTTGTTCCGAAGAATGTTACTTTCCTTCAGTTTGATTTTGAAAATTTCAAAATATACATCTATGCATTGGGAGAGGAGGTATTTATTTTTTTCCATCTTACGGAGAACCTTTTGCAAAATCGTTGCTATGTGAGATTTTTTTAGCTGAATCAAGTTGTATAATCAACAAGAACAAAACATGGAACGTGAACTTTGTGAAATTTTCAAAATTTGGAAATTCACTGTTCTCAATTTTGAATGGAAAATTCAACCTCTTCGACTTGAAAATTCCATAGTTGCAGTGAGAAATTCCATTTGCTTGATTTACCATCAATTTTTTTCAATTGAGAATTTGAGTATTCAAACTTTGGTTGACAAATTATCTTTTTCGGTAAAAATTAATTTATCCGTTTGAAAATTTAACTATTTTAGTTGAAGCTTCTTCGTTTTAGTTGGAAACTTGGAGTTGGAGAATCGAGTTGATACAACTTGCATTCTTAAAATTCGACAGAGTATATGTAATAACTTGAATTAAATACGTAATTATTTATTCGCATAATTGGAATACATGAATAATTATGAACCCTAATGAATTCTATTTGTAACTATTTAAATATTGCTAACAAATACACTCTTCAATTTGCCAACTTTATAATATTTATTTATTCTATGAATCCTATTATTTATAAAAAAAATCGCTATAAGGATTCGACAAATTTTTGTAACATAACTAATTTTTATAAAGGTCTTCATTTTTACAGGTTTAACATAGCGAAGCAAAATGAATCGATGTCTAAAATTGAAGAAGAATATAGAATTTTACAGTGTGGTGGAAATAAGTGTAAATTTAATTAATATTTAACCGTGTCAAAACTAAAAAGAAATAATATTAAATCTACTATTTTTGTATTTTACGATATTTACACATGTCGATGCTATGAATTTGATATTCTTGTTCAAAATTATTGTATTTATTGTGTGAGGAGAGTATTCGTATACAGTCAACAAAATGATTGTTTCTTCAATTTCTCTTAGTACCTACTAACCTATTGGATATTTGAAATATTACAAAATATTTTTTCAAGGTAAACATATGCAAAAAATCGTGTTTCAATCATTAAAATCATTCAAATTAGAATTTTCCTCATGCTATAAAATAATTATTGGCCTAAAAGTACAGCCAGCACCGCCACGCGGCTCCGGTCAAATCTCACGTCACATTTATTCTAGAGGCCTTCATAGAAGTACCACCCACCTGCCTTAACCAATGTTTAGTCTTCTTAGCATTATAGTTCCGCCATTTGACTCCTGTGGTGCGTTTGAAGTTCGATTTAAAAAAATGTAATTCTGACAGTATTGGGAATCCTCCTTTCGTTTTTTTGAGGCATTCCCTTTTAAATTTTATCTAAACATCTTTTGATCTACAATTTTTCGTTGTAAAAAAATTGTTTTTATGAGGCAAAGTGAAAATTTAATTCATTTTAAGTCTCAGGACGTTTGGTATTAGATTCGAAAATGTAAAAATGTTCCGAACCTTATTATATTTTACTATTAATTCAGATTTCAATTTTGCCTGAAGATGACCGACAGTTTGGTTGAACCGTTGCAAGCTTGCATATTCATGCTTTGTATCTGATTAAACAATTTTGACTGGGATTATTCCTTGCCCTTTTTTATTTTTTTTGAAAAATGCGATCGTAAGACCGAATAGTTAGAGCTCTAAGTTCCTACAAAAAATTAATTGAAAGAATCGATCGAAAGAAAGGTTTTTACTCCTCGAAACAAACCCTTGTATTTGGGCATTCTCGACGTACCCTCCATAATTTTTTCAATGATTTTCTCAACGTCGCGAATTCATGTTTCCTGCCAAGAGGAGCTTTTTCCATCATATGAATCTTTTCTCGTCACGCAACGCACATATTGGTTTTTATTTTATTTTATTACGCTACACTACAGCGCGACACCCCTCTTCATTTTGTTGCCACGTCTTATTCATTATTCGTGCTCTCGTATAGGGGTAAAACGGAAAAAGCAGTGAAATATGAAGAGGGTGAAAAAGGGTGTTGGTGAGGATAGAATATCCAATAGCACGGACTTCGCCTTCCGTAATTAATATTCTGCATCTGCCCTCGTTAAGATTTATTTTTGAACTGGCGCAGCACGATGCTTCACAATATTTATCCCTGTTCTTGTCGTAATCTCACGTTTCAATATGCAAGGATTCGTTAATATTTCACGTCGTTGAGAACCTGAGCATAAGTTCGACAAACACGTTCCTTAGATTCGAAGAGCTTTCAAATTCGTAGAAAGGTCTGCGAAACAGAGGAGAATCTCTGGTGTTTCTGGAAGGAGTTTCGAACAACCAAAAAAAGCGTATCGGAGCTACGAACTTTGTTTTTTGTATAAACTAATAGTTCAACAGTATCCTTCAGAGAAAAATGTATAATGTGACGTGGTATTTGAATATCAACACAAAATAATATAAAATTATCTGAGACTAGAGTAAATTCCCTTTGGGAAATGAACATTGAACAACAAATCAGCTATAGGGCTGACTGCGAGCAGCTAGAGTAGTCAGTCATGGTTAAATGAGCTACATACTGCTACTCTTAGATATTAAGATTGATTTGAATTATATTTTAATGTCTTTGAATGATTAGTGAAATTCCATGCAAACTAGTAGGGGATAAATAACACTCAAACACATTCGATGTTAGGATGTGGTTTCAAGAAGAAACAAGATACTCGCCAGACAACAGAACTCCTGTTAATTGTTCTCTTAACTCATATTTATTTCTAGTCTCTCTTGTTAGTGTTTCATATTCAACGTGAGACGATGCAGGGGTGGATAACCACCCACACAATCAGACATGTTAGACGCCGTCCCAGAGGAAGGCAGAGTCGCAATCGAGATGCTGAAGAATTCCAGATAATTGGGTGGATGGGATTCCCGCCAGTCCAAAAATATCCGGAATGGATTATCCACTCGAGAATCCGCCTCAATTGTATTCGACATATTGTATTTCGCGGCATTCGAACAGCATTTAGAGAGGGGCATAGTGATGTCGGCTATCATATGTTGGGAGTGGGACGAGCCAGCGTCCAAAAATTCGTTGATGTTCACCACGAATGAGAACCGAGTGTCAGTTTCGCGCACATGCGCAGTGCTGCTTTCGATATCACATGTTATCTCTACTCCCTTATATATTTTGACATCTGGATACGTGGGTTATGTTCGATCAACTTTTCAAACGCGAGTTGACATCGTTGCCATGGCAACCACCAGTGCGCATATGCGCGAAACTGACACTGGGTTCTTATTCTTGGTGAACATTAATGAATTTTTGGACGCATTCTCGCTCCACTTCTGTTCGGAAAACACACAGGGAGTTACTACTCCTTAGTAATCCTTCGTGGTACGGGCAAAGATTTTTTGGTACGGGGATGGTGCTCACCGCTGACGGAACGATCGGCCACCATGTTTCGTCATTCGTTGTTCAACGTTCGAGACCACCTGGTCCATCTACAATTGTCCCTAAAAATCTATTTGGCTGAAGGATTCATCGGGAATATGTCCGGACAAGGTTCGATCCGAAGGAAAAGGAGGCTAGCAGGTGGATGCTCTTCTTTTTCTTCAGTTTGATCTTGAACTGTATCTTTTGTCAAAATGCCCGAAATTGTAGGCAAGCATGGAAAGCATCGGTAATTGCCTCACCCTGTTTAGTGTTAACTGTCGCATTAAATTCAGTGTTTCGTGACTCGAAATGTCGAGGGCTCAGTCTACCCGGATTAAAGTCAACCATAAGAACTATAATTTATTCCAAAAATCCAATTATTCGTGGAGGCGCAGTGAGTGTCATGTCGTGAAGATGGCGGCATTTTGGCCGTCTGGCACAAGCCTGTAGGCATTTGGTGGGTGCCGCATTGAACGGGATAGAATTGTTGATCACATGTGGCGACAAAATCCCGTTCGCGATAATAAGCCCTGTACTCGCGCGGTATTGTCACTTTAATGGGCACTAATGTTCAATGTTTTTGATGATTGATCGCTATGTTAATGTTGAATTATATTGCTTAATTTCATGAAATTGAAGGTCGTTATCATTGACCTTGACCCCAGTGTTGCTCCTTACCCTGCCATTCTACCAGGCAAGCTGGTCGGCATAATAATAGTATCCAGTATATATTGTATTTTGTGAGAACGTTACACTCCAAATTCAAATCAAAGGTTACATTAAATATTGTCTAGCCTTCCTAAAACTGGAATGCTGCCCCCTGATTGTGTGGCTAGAAACTACTTGGCACCTTTCTGGCACAATATTTGGTTGTGTTATTTCAATAAATGTAAAGCGTCCCGAAGAAAGAGACCTAAGAGCAAAAAAATCGATTTCAGGATTATGGTCATTTTATATCAATCGAGGGTTGCTTCTTAATTATTTCTAAACAGAAAATTTTTTTGCCGAGTATTTTTTGAGCTGTCTCAATTCAAAAACAGCCATTTCAGCTGAAGCCTGTCCAGCTCTCGCCTATTTTTTACCTTCTCTTCTAAAATCAGCGTTCTCACTCTCAGGTCCCTTTCTTTGGAGCGCGTCACAAATAAAGAAAGTGGAAAATCCAAATGAGGGTTTTAATAGATATCAGGCAAAACTCAGCTTCAAAAGAAGTCTTGAAATGGTACAAAAGAAAAACTGCGTAAAAAATCAACAGTAGTACATGCAGGGAGTTCAGGGTAGGGGTAGAATTAAATTGAATATTCTGAAGCTGGCACGTGCAATATAGGACAAGAAGAGAGTGTGATGCAGAGGAATGCATAAAGAATGGTAGGGGAGATATGGATTGATAGCTAGGTGTCCATGAGAGAGTTGGGTGAGAGGGTCAGTTGCGACGCTAGTTCATAGGTAAAGCCGGCAAAATATCACGATGATAAGGTCCAAAAGGGAGGAAAGTTGACAGGGCGACGATAGTATAACGTGTAGATTGAGAAGGAATAAGTAAGAGAGGATAATATGGTAGTAGGATAATAGGAAGTGAGAGAACAACTGAGGAGGATCAAGATGGGAATATAACAGGTAGGTATGGTGAAAAAAATAATGGGAAGGGTGGCTAGTAGTAAGGTGGAATAGGGACAGTTATGTGCGAGAGTATGAGAGCTAGAGAGATGGTAGGGAAGGATGTGTGCTTGTTGAGGTACATATGAGAGAAGATTAAAATCTGGAGCAATTGAAGAGAGGAAATTTCGGGGGGTGGAGAGAAAAGAGAGAGATAAATTTCGTTAATGAGGAAGGTAGATGGGGCAAGGATTGTAATGGATGTGGTTAAATAAATAAGCAATTATGGCGACTAATTATTAATTTTTCCTTCCAAAAAACAGATTATAATACTTCCCTGTCAAATTCATATCGCTCTTTACCTCTTCTTTATCTTTCACTCAGTAAAGCACGCGAAAGCACAATATTCCACTCTCCATGAATTTTTCAATCGGAAAATCTCCGTCGTGTGGTATAACGAGCTCACGTGAATTGTTGAGTCAGATTACCACTTATATCACATATATGTACAACAGATGTGCTCACTTTACTTGGCTCTTCTCCTTTTCTATTCGTTGCCATGGTTGAATGTGTAGAATAGAACATAGTGAAGCTGGGTATATCTCTGCACAATATAGATGCAACGCAGTCCGCAGAGCGATCCATGAAGATCCCGTGAATAATATTATGAAAAAGAGGACGGCTACGTGGCCCCATGAATAATGCAGAAAACTCCTCCCCTCCGGGAAACAAATGAAAAATAATGGAAGCGAAGCGGAAGTTCACCGATACATTCGCCATTATTTCCCCCGTTCCTTCGGAAAGGAAAACTTCATCTTGTTCCTTTTCTCTTTAATCTTCCCTACTTTTTAGCGCGATCGCGCTCTTTGATCGAGCGTAGCCAATCGGCGAAGAATCTATTGCGGCCAAGAATCAACTAAGCTAGAAATAGATGGAAACATTCCAGTGAAGGGGTAGCTTCTTTGATAAGATTCATTAGAATTTGCAATTTTTGTTTGGAATCTGTATACATTTTTTCATAATAATAATTTTGACTAAATAAACAAATGAAAAATTGTCTTTTATCATATTCAAATGTGTTTACTTCACATCACAAAATTTTAGACAAATACAAGTTTCTAGGATCGTAAGCTAATGTATAAAAGAGAGGTTGTTTTTTTTAGAAGAAGACAGGAGTCTCAAAATACAAGGTAACCTGAGAATATTAGGTGTGATATTCGAGGCGAAAACTGGAATATAAAATATGATCCGATGTGTCGTCGTAAACATAAGCACCATCCGCCACGCAAAGAGATTTCCTTGACGTTCCCATTAGTTTCACACATTCGCGGTGTTGCAAGGTTTTCTGTCTTTTACAGTTGAAATAGAATACTGCAAATGATAATACTTCAACGAAATAAAGTGAATGTTGAATTACAGTAAAGAAGCAATGATTAATGTTTGATAAATTTTTAGGGAGAAAAAATATGTGAAGACTTCAATTCTAGATTCAAGTTGCTTTTGAGTCTTTTTTGAAGGAATAGTGAAAATCTAACGAAAACCCGTGGTCTTTTGGGATCCTTCGATCGGAAAAATTTCAAATGATTTATCCTTGGACGGAGGGCATGAATACTTCCATCGTAAACATGAATATTCTGGAATGCAGAAATCCTCTGGTAGCAGACGATGATGGCGAGACTTGTTCAGCAACAGCGAGACCGGTCACTATTTAATTTTTTCCCGCACAACACCAACATCTAAGATATATTCCCGGTAGTCCGCTATGATTCCTAGATTCCTTGCAAGACGATGGTCACCATAAAATTCGCGATTCACATCACGGATAGGCACAGTCCACTAATAGTCCAAGCAATAGAGAAATTGTTATGTCAAGAACTTTTGCAGGAAACCGACTATGCCATCATAAGAAAGGTACTTCATACTTTACTCCATTCATGTTCTTGACTCGCAAATAACACGTCAAAGTTTTTATAAACGTTTGAAGCCGAAAAATTGCACTTTTTTATTGTTTTTATTTATAACATAAAAAGTATTAGAGCAATCTCAATGGCATCAATCAACAAGTTATAGGCAATTGAAGTACGAATAAAATGAGCCATTGATCGACCTGATCGGATAATGGAAGGCCAAGAAAATTAATAAAAACCAGGAAATTCAGGGCTTGTTTAGCAATTCAATATCTATGATAATTTTGAATTCCTATGAATGGGCTTTGCTAAAAAAGTAGCGAATTCGATGCTCTATAAGTGTTAAAAAGAATGGACACTGTAAGATGATAACTTTTTGCGTGATTGCTATTTCAATTATTTGATGCTGCTAATTGCGAAATGTCTGTATGGGTCACCAATGGTCCGCCTTCAATTTTCAAACGGATTTTGAAACTTGAACGGAAGCACAAGATGAATATCTCTGTTTTCCAGTAAAATGTTGCTGAAGGCGTTCGAAAAGTTTTAAAACAAGACTCCAAACTGCTGAGCGCTCGATAGTAGCCGAGGAGTGGGGGAAGAAGGAAGGTAGGAGAGGCTACTTTCGAGCGCTGTGCAGTTTTGAGTCATGTTTGAAAGCCTTTTCAACGCATTTAGCAACATTTCACAGAAAAACCAAGATAAAAATTTTGTTGTGCTTTAGTCAAAGTTCCAAAATCCATTTTGAAAATTGAAATCAGACGATTGGTGCACCATACAGACATTTTACAATTAGCAGCATTAAATAATTGAGATAGCAATCACGCAAAAAGTTATAATCTTACAGTGACCTTCCTTTTCAACACTTATAGAGCATCGAAATCGCTACTTGCCCATGAAAGCCTAGTCATAAAAATTCAAAATTAACGAAGAAAATTAATTGTTAAACAAGCCCTAAATTTCCTAGTTTCAACTAATTATCTCGGCCTCCCATTATCTGATCTTGTCGATCAAGGGCTCATTTTATTTGTAATTTGATTGCCTATAATTTACTCGTTGATGCCATTGAAATTGCTCTAATGGATCTTATGTTATATATGAAACAACTAAAAAAGTGCAATTTTTCGGCTTCAAACGTTTATAAAAACTTTAACGAGTTATTTGCGAGTCAAGAACATGAATGGAATAAAGTATGAGGTACCTTTCTTCTGGTAGCGCCGTCGGTTTTCTGCCAAAGTTTTGTCACAAATCACTTATTAAATAATCCCTGTTGCTTGGACTATGACATCAACTGAGAGACCCTATGTGTGAGGTCAGTGAGAATAGGGGTGTATGCCAAGGAAGCAGACCGCACGAGTCAGCGCCGCTAACGACACTTATCGGGACTCTTATTTATCGACGTATCCAGACCCCGCCAAAGTTTAAAATGAAAACGTGGGTTAAAATTGCCTGAGAAGATATTTAAATAGTTTTGGCAGATACCATCTCCAAACACACCAATTCTACGGATAAATAGTTGTGGAATTATTTATAAATGTGAAAATGTAGATTAGATGTATAAATCTACTATATCTACTATATATATACATA
>WSXT02148209.1:0-10334 GCA_011762715.2 Neuroterus valhalla
TGTTCAAAACTAGTGCGAGCATTGGGTAACGCAGGAACGCCCGTGCGCGAACCCTAATATTTCGGGAAAGAAACAACGAGGTGAACTGTATTGTCCTGTATTACCCGACAAGACAGTTCTCTCGAACTGTTTGATTCACACTCATCAAATTAAGTTAGTCATCATTTCGCTTTTGGCGCGCTCAGATTTGCAAGCGAAGCGCGCGATGAGAGTGTGCCCGCGCGGCGGACAGATTATTTTTCATTATTTTTTATACGACCAAAATGTAAATTTTCGATTTTTTGCGAAAACTCGAAAAGTTGTAAAGGTCATCCTGGAGGGCTCCCAAAAAGAAACTTTTTTTTCTTCAAACTTTTTTCCATATCTTGCCTTGTTTGGCTAAAAATTCTTATTTCCGTTTATATTTTCGAATCTTGAAAATGTCACAACTCTGATAATCTTGTTTTTATCAAAAAAAAATCATGAGAATAAATTGTTTTACTTTTTACCTACTACAAGATGCCGTACTTACAAATTTTTGAGTCTTGGAAAAGAAAGCAGAAAAACATTTTCAAAATGCACCATCTCTTTGATTTTTCATCCAAAATATCTGGTTAACGAACTCGACTTGTCTTTTTGGTCCTTCAAAATGGGTGACAAAGTACGATCGAATATGATCATTCTCTCGAAATTATCGAGTTTAAAGATTAGTTTTCATTATTTTTTGTGCGATCAAAATAGGAATGTTTGATTTTTTGAGAAAATTCAAAACGTTGTATTCATTATCTTGTAGGGCTCAGATTTTTTTTATAAGATGCTTAGTTTTTGTTTCATTCGTGCACAATTTCTTTGAAAATAAAAAAGTCCATTAGCGGGCGATGAGAATGAGCGCGTTTAGCGGGCCATTTAACTACTAGAATCGAAAATCACTTCACGATAAATGTGATAAATATGACCAAGCAGAGAAAGAGTTTAAATTCATTTTAAGGGTTATTCTACCCTATCTTAAAGATTCGAACGAGGAAATAAACATTTTCGGAGAACTAAAAAAACAGTACATTTTTTCATTGACCTACCGAAATTTCAGGTTACTTCAGAATGAGGAATTGGAGCTCCCTTTACCAAAAAGGAGTGCTTTATGTATTTAAAGTGTTTTTTCAACATTCATTCACGTGTCTAACTGTTTTTCCTAAAGAAGACACTTCCTGCACTTAAAGTGATATAATTTTTGAACTCAATTGTCTGAATAAAAAATCTCCCGTGACTCAGTTACAGGAATTGTCGATAACCTTGGTCGAATCTATAAGGGATTTGGAGTATGTTCAAACACTTTTCCTGCTAGGTGATATCTTTTTCACATTTATTGTGGAATGATCATCGACCCTCAAAATGTAATCAGAAATCTCTTGTGGCACAACTCGTGAAGAAATCTGAATTTTCTTTCATCCTGGTTGAATAGAATCTCGTTTTGATTAGCTTATTCCAGCATCAGAAAATTAATCTCCACAACTGCAAATTCATTGTTTCTTTTTCAGTGGAAAATTGATCTTTTCTAGTAGGGAAGTTAACAATTTGGACAAAAATTTATTTTTTTGAATTGAAAATCAAATGATTTCGTTGGGAAATTTCATATTTTGTGGAAAAATCGATATTTTGGAAGAAAATGATCTTTTTCCTTCGAAAGTAAATTCTCTTGTTGAGGTTTTTTTTACGCTTACCCATACATGTTATACAGTTGCATAATTTTATGTAAAATCATCTCATTTATCAATCATCATTTATCATCTCGTTAAAAACACTTATGATAGTTCAAAAATTAATTTTTGAAGCCAAAACTTTCGTTAAAAAATGAACTATTTTGTTGTGTATGTATTTTTGTTTTGTTATCGGATATTGATTTTTTTTGGCTGTAAGTCAAATTGTTCTAATTTTTGTGAAGAAACATTTTTTCTTGGATCGAGCGAAAAACTGCTAAGTGTTAGGGCCAAAAATACGAATTCTCAATAAATTAAATTGTTGGACATTCGTATTTTTCGCAGTTCCATTTGGAAATTTCCTTGTAAATTCATGCTTCCCTATTAAGCGTTATTTTTTTCAAATTTTTATGAAGTATAATCTTCCAATATTTTTTGTGTGAAAATTGATAATCTTAAAATTCGACTAGCTCTTATTTGAGCAGTTTATAAGAATTTCTATATGATTCCTGCAGTGGACTGGTGACCCACTCAGTGTAAAAATAACCATTAACAATTCGTTTACAATGATAAAACGTAAACGAGTTTAGCTTACCCCGAAAGGAATTTGGCTCAATGGTATAATAATAATAAATTTCGAGGAGAGTTTAAGGAGTAAATATAGGGTGCTCATCCTGGTCTAATCATGTAGCTCTGCCGACTAAAGATTCTTCTATATTGAAACTTACCACTTTAACAAAAATGAATATTGAAAACACATTTCTCGTGAAATGTTAGAAAAATAAACGCATATTCAGGAAAGCTATAAATGCGTTTATCTTTCCAAATTTCACGAGAAATATGTTCCCAATTTTTTTTGTCTTGAAGTGTCAAATTTCAATATAGAAGAATCTTTGGTCGACAGAGCTACATGAATACATGATTATACAAATTTGAATGTCTTGTATTTGCTGATTAAGCTCGTCTCATTTTTATTATATTTATATATGGTAAAGACAATGACATCAAAAGTCATTGGATAATTTCTCTACTGGAACTGACAATGAATTAAAGTTCCTTTCTAAATAAATGGAAATTCTTCAGTTTTCCCGGATCCATCGTCCAGTAGCCACCCAAGCGGGTATTCAATTATTATTTCACACTTTTGTATCGAGTGAGCGATTTCAAAGTACGGGCTGTGGTTGATTATGATAGAAATAAATTCTCTGAAGATATCCAGTAGTATTCTGACCTTGTCTCATAATTTAGTTTTACTGCTCTTATGATGTCGTTCACCATCGAGACGGTAGCATTTATATGCGTTATGGACGTGTAGAAGCCTTCCTCTGTCTCGCGTTGGTACCCGATTGCATCGCAAATGGGACGTAACTAATCATCCTCTGAGGTGGCGCGGCTTTCATACGCGATTCGTCTTGACAGCTCAGCGGGAGAGTCTGCTTCTAAATCAACGATATTCTTATCTCGTACACAAGCTGAGTTCTCGCCCATTCGAGTCATTGCCTTCAAAGCTATATTTTCCTGTCAGGACGACCCTTGAGTCTCAGCACACGCACGTTGCGTTTGTCATCTTCCAAGTTCCTGACATCGTTTGTCACTGGACCGACGCGACGCGACGTGAAACGTGTTGATGGATTTGATCTTTGTTCGAAATAACCATACTCCCGCTGCGGTCACGCCTCTCGATTTGAATCAACAATTTTCTATGAATTTCTCGGTTTTCTTAAAAAAGAAGATACTATAAGGGTATTATTAAAACAACTTTTTTTAGTTCCGCAGGTAGGAGGTCGTCCATAAATTACGTAATAGGGTGAGAAACGAGGTTTCTATTTCTATCAGGCACAATTCAAAACAATTGATCAGTCATGGATTTTGTTGTAAATAACATCTCTTGGGACATTAGAGCATGAACGATATTTAAAAAAAGGATAGGGTCTTTGTACAGATTCCAACAGCTGATGAAGGTAGGAACGCGAAAGGGTAAACTAGAGTTTTTGTGAAAGAACATTTTCTAGTCGCGCGAGCCGGGAAAACAAGTACCTTACCCTGCTAAAACCTTCGCACAAGTATCGAACAAATTTCGGATTCCAAAATTTGCTCAAATTTGTCTGAAAAGTGATATGGTTTTCGTCTTCCGGATTCTATCCGAAAGTGTCCGCAAGTCGTACGACGGAAGGAGCACAAAATTGAATCTGGTTTTCATCCGGTAGAATCCGAGAGTTGTCCGGTGTGACGGATTCAATCAATACGGGAAGAATCCGTTTGAGTCCGTTTTTCGTACGGTATAACGTGCGGTAATAATCCGAATTGTGTCCGGTCATGACCGTTTTTGGGAGGGTCTTCCAGATGTGAATAATTCGGATTGGGTCCGGTCGAATACGTGTTTCGTACGATCATCTGGATGAGGTTAATCCGGTATGTGTTCAGTCGAGTCTGTGTTTTGTACGGTCTTTCGGATGTGATTAATCCGGATTGTGTCCAGTCGAATCCGTGTTTTGTGCGGTCTAAAGGATACGATCAATCCGGGATGTGTCCGTTCGGGTCCGTGTTTTGTACAGTCTTCTGGATGCGGTTGATCCGGTACGTGTTCGGTCGAGTCCGTGTTTAGTATGGTCTGAAGAATGTGATGAATCCGAATTGTGTCCAGTCATGCCCGTGTTTTGTGCGGTCTGGAGAATACGATCAATCCGAAATGTGTTTGTTTGGGTCCTTGTTTTGCACGGCCTTCTAGATGCGGTTGTTGATCCAGTCGAGTATGCGTTGAGTACGGTTGAAGAATGTGATCAATCCGAATTGTGTCCAGTCATGTCCGGGTTTTGTACGGTTCTCCGGATATGATTAATCCGGATTGTGTCCAGTCGAATCCGTGTTTTGTGCGGTCTAAAGGATACGATCAATCCGGGATGTGTCCGTTCGGGTCCGTGTTTTGTACAGTCTTCTGGATGCGGTTGATCCGGTACGTGTTCGGTCGAGTCCGTGTTTAGTATGGTCTGAAGAATGTGATGAATCCGAATTGTGTCCAGTCATGCCCGTGTTTTGTGCGGTCTGGAGAATACGATCAATCCGAAATGTGTTTGTTTGGGTCCTTGTTTTGCACGGCCTTCTAGATGCGGTTGTTGATCCAGTCGAGTATGCGTTGAGTACGGTTGAAGAATGTGATCAATCCGAATTGTGTCCAGTCATGTCCGGGTTTTGTACGGTTCTCCGGATATGATTAATCCGGATTGTGTCCAGTCGAATCCGTATTTTGTGCGGTCTGAAGAATACGATCAATCCGAAA
This sequence comes from Neuroterus valhalla, assembly GCA_011762715.2. Taxonomy (NCBI): domain Eukaryota; kingdom Metazoa; phylum Arthropoda; class Insecta; order Hymenoptera; family Cynipidae; genus Neuroterus; species Neuroterus valhalla. The sequence continues at coordinate 4,951 of WSXT02148209.1, forward strand.
TGTGTCCGTTCGGGCCCTTGTTTTGAACGATCCTCCGGTTGCGGTTGATCCGGTACGTGTTCGGTCGAGTCCGTGTTCAGTATGGTCTGAAGAATGTGATCAATCCGAATTGTGTCCAGTCATGTTCGTGTTTTGTATGGTCTTCCGGATGTGATTAAACCGAATTGTGTCCAGACGAATCCGTGTTCTGTGCTGTCTGAAGAATACGATAAATCCGGGATGTGTCCGTTCGGGTCCGTGTTTTGTACGGTCTGAAGAATGCGATCAATCCGGATTATATAAGGTCATATCCGCTTTTTGTACGGTCTTCCGGATGTGATTAATTCGGGTCGTGTCCAGTCTACTCCGTTATTTGTACGGTTTTTTGGATATGATTAATTACGTTTATGCCCGGTCAAGCCCGTGGCTTGTACGGTCTGGTGGATTAATTGGACCACTTTCCGTTTTCACTTTACCGAAATAGAACTCAAAGCTGCGGATTAATTTCGGATGGAAGCGGACTATCACCGGAGTAAATGTTTTGACTGGATGGATTCCAGATTTATTCAGACGACTTTCCGTTTTCACTTTAACTTTACTGAATTACAACCTAAAGCCGCGGATTAATTTCGGATAGAACCCGACTATTTCCGGAGTCGAGGTTTTTAACGTATCGATTACGGATTTATTCGTATCACTTCCCGTTTTTCACTTTCACAAAAATAATTTCAGATTCTGAATTCCGGACTGATTTCAGATAGAGCCAGACTATTTCTGGAGTCGATGTTTTTGGACGGACAGATTTCGGATTTAACCGGACAACATCCCGTTTCCACTTTAACAACAATAATTTCAAGTTATGAATCCCGGACTAATGTCGGATAGAGCCGGAAAATTTTCGGAGTCGATGTTTTCGAACGTACAGATTTTGGACTCAATCGAATCACTCCCTGTTCTCACTTCAACAAAAAAAATTTCAGGTTCTGAATTCCAGACTCATTTGAGATGGAGCCGGACTGTTTCCGGAGTCTATGTTTTCGAGTGGACAGATTTCGGACTTGATCGGACCACTTCCCGTTTTCAATTTAACAAAAATAACTTTCTGGAGTCGAACTTCATTGTCCGGGCAGACTTCGGATTCACCCAGACAAATTTCGAACTCTTTCCGTACAGCTTTTGGATTAGATTGGACAGGTTTCGGAAGAAATTCTTGAATCGGATCGATTTCGGATTAGTTCGGATCCATTTCGGAATCCGAAATTTTCAGCAGGGTAGCCCCTAAGCACAGCAAAATTCGGCATCAGAATTGCGTTGTGAGATTTGCCACGACAAGCTGAATTTAAATAAACTGATAGATAATAAAGCATGTCAACAATTGCATGAAATGTTGAATGAAGAAACATATGTTCATATTTGATCAAACAATCGGAAAAAGCGTGCCTTCACGACTCTCTCTCTCTCTCTCTCTCGCTCTCTCTCTCCTCTCTCTTTCTCTCCCTCCCTCTCTCTCACTCTCTCTCTCTCTTTCATACGTATATGCGCACTTATACGGCAGTTCTATCAACCCAGCAAAGCATCTAGCCCGCGTGAAACCTAATCATAAAATTGTTTCTTCAATACTGTTAGAACCCTTCATTTGTGGCTCCTTTGCGTTACCGAATATGTTGGAATCATTTTCCTGTGGAACAAAAACAAGATTTCGATATTTTCCTATTTATTGAAATGGAAGAATAGTTGCCATAATCACACGATTGCAATCATACATCTTGGAGTGAGAAGACTTGTCACCGGAATCCACATAAACAAGGAACGCCTGCGTGGAAGACAAAGTATCGAGTGCGGATTCTCGGCCTCGAGGCAGGCGACCCCAGCACCGCGTTGCGTGGCAGAAATTAATGAGCCGTCCCAAAGACAATTGCCGGTCGTTAGTCACACGGAGTATCCTGCATGGATCCGGAGAACTGGTGGAAAGGTGGTTTAGGTGATGGGAGATGAGAAAGGCAAAGAAGCAGTTTACTGAAAATGAGCTATACTCGGATGATCACGAAACAAGTCACGATAATAAATAATTACATGGAAAATTTTTTCTTTGCTGAGGCTGTGTGTGGTTGTTCTGAAAATTCGGGACGACGAGACACTTCGTTTTGTTTGAGGAGAGGCTTTTAGTGACAATATTTAGTGCAATCGATATCATGTCTCTTCGTGTGATCAGGTTTTTCGTGTCTCAGGTTTTCAATGCATTATGTATATTCTTCGAGTGACATGCATTAAACTAAAAATACTTATGGCTTCATCAACACAATTTGGCAAATTAAGTCGAGATTCCCAGACTGTTTAATTTGATCATATCTACTTGAACGTTTACTGAAAATAGGTTTTGAGATGAAACCAAACTCAATGGAATAGTAGAATATCAGAATACCTAGAAGCGACGAAAATTATAAATAAGATATTGATAGAATTTTCAAAAAATTCAGCTAAAAATAAATGCTAGTCTCCTGACATTAATGCAATGATGCGTGGCGTCGTTTATCTGCAGGTTTCTGCTACATTAATTGTCACGTTTGCCTGCCAGCTTTTGTAAGCATACACATGATGATTTTGATAGACACGTTTTCTGCAGAATACTTCGAAATGGATGACTATATACCTAATGATCTATGACCTATAAGTAGTACATATAATTACTAGACCAAGACGTGTGAAAAGCGACAAGGATATGCATCTAAGAGCTGCGGAAATTAACCGTTAGTCACAAGATAAGTATTAGTTCTACTCTGAGTTTTTCTATTTAACTGATCTTTAATTTCAGGGAAATATTGTACAACATCTTTTTCCTGAGAATAACAAAAATGGTTGAATCCTTCAATCCTCTGAGAAAGTCATGAAAGATAGGAATAAGAAATAACCTTATTGAGTTTTTGCTTACAAAGGGTTTCCAGATGTTAGAGATTAAAGATAACCTCTTCTAATAATCTGTTTGAATTCTAGAGAATTATTTAGAATGATGCCTTAATTTGTTTGTTCATATATTAGTTAAAAGAGGAATACTTGACGTGACGCCCTGGATATCAGAAAGAACTCGAAAAAGGTAACAAAATATCGGGATCATAGTAATTTTATAGGCATGTATTGTGGCACTACACATTAGGATGGTCTAAAAATTTTGTCTTCCAATTTTTATGCATATCGCCCGGAATCCATTCGAAACCGAAAAAATGTCTTTTTTGGTTTTCAAAGAAAGGATATTTAGAGGAGTAGCAAGGGGTCGTTTATAAACCACGTAGCCAACTGTAGGGGGGGGGGGGGGGGTTGTAAGAAATATCACGCGCATCCACGGAAGGGGGGTAGCAGTTTTAATCAGATCTACGTAGCCTTTATTAGAACTTCATTAAATAATTTATTAATAAATGAACTCTAATACATTATGTTAGATTGTAGCCAAAAAAAAACAAGTTTAATTTCCCTCACGCTGTAATTGCTATTAATAAAACTTGTAATTTAGAAATTACAGGATGGCGATTCAGCGGACGATTTCAAATTCCTGGTCATTTTCCGGTTCTTCACGGTCAAGTTCTTCATTTTCACAGTCAAATAGAAGTAACATATTTTTATATTCGTCGCAAAATGGTTACATTTATTTTTATTCAAATGTAAACATTCTTTATCACAACAGATCAAACATTGCAAAATGAATCAATTCGAAAAAGAATACTCTAATTTTCAAGAAAAAATATAATTTCAAATAACATGAATCTTGAAATAAGGTATTTCGGGTTTCGATCGTGTACGAAACTACAAAAAATTTGTCGACGTCTCGCGAACGTTGCAGCTCGCATTTTCAGGACTGCCCAGTCCATCACAATCCATCATAATGGGTCACCGTGAAAGCATTAAATCTATAATCAACATGAATCTTCAACTAGAACACTTAAATTTCAAAACAAGAAGATGAATTTCTAACCAGAAAGATAAATATTTAACTGGAGTACTTCAATTTCCCACCATGAAGGTGAATATCAAGAAAAAAAGAATAATTTTTAAGGAGAAAGAATCATTTTCTAAGAAAAAATTTTAAGTTTCAACAAAATAGTCGAATTTCAAAGTAAAAAAATAAATATTTTCAACAAAAATAGAACAGTAACATTTTTAGTTCAAAAACCAGATAAATTAACTTTTACTGAAAAGATAGATCGTAAACGAAAATTGTAATACTCGAATTTCACATTGAAAAAAAATGAATTTTTAACTAAAAGAAAAGATTTTTAACTGAAACTATGAAATTCTTCATTGGGACAAGTTTAATTTTTAGTTGAAACAAATTACTTATAACACAAAAAACTGACTTTTAACCAAAAAAAAACTGAATTTTTAAACAAATTCTTACATTTTCACAAGAAATGATGAAGAATCAAATGAAATTGTAAATGTTTAACTGAAGTAGTTGAAATCTAAACCACAAACAGAACGACGAATTTTTTACTGATACGAGGAACATTTGACTAGAATAGTCTAATGTTTGGAATAAATTAATTTTCAACCAAAAAATACAATTTTCCAACAGGATGGTTGAAATTTGAACCATAAAAATAGAAATTTTCAAGAAAAATGGAATAGTGACACACATACCTTTCCCTTTTCCCAGACCTAGAGGAAGGGGTGGGGGGATTCACTCGTGTGACTAGTCATGCAAGTAATGTAGGTTTCAAGCGTTTCCCTTTCCCAAATCTTGTGGGGTCGGGAATGCACCCCTTTGACTAGTCATGAGAATAATCTAGGTCACTTACCTTCCTCAAATCCCAAGTCTAGGGGGAAGGGGGCGGAATGGCACCCCTGTGACTAGTCGTGGAAATAATGTAGGTTTCAAACATTCCCCTTTTCCTAAATCTTGTGGGAGCAGGATTGCACCCCTTTGAGTAGTCATGAAAATAATGAAGGTCACATACCTTCCTCATTCCCCAAGTCTTGTAGCGGGCGGAAATGCAAATCTGTGATTAGTCATAGAAATAATATTCGTCACATACCTTCCCCTTCTCCCAGACCTTGAGGAAGGGTGGAGGGGATTCACCCTTGTTACTAGTTATGGGAATATTGTCGGTGACATGCCATCCTCATGTCCAAAGTCCTGGGGGGGGGGGGTACTCCTGTTAATAGTCATTGGAATAATGTTGGTCACATACCTTCTCCATGTCCTAAGTCTGAATGGGGGGGGGGATCCAACCCCTGTGCCTCGTCAAGGGAGTAATGTAGGTTACAAAAATTCCCCTTTTTACAAACCTTGTGGGGGCGGGAATGCACCCCTTTGACTAGTCATGAAAATAATGTAGGTCACAAACCTTCCTCATTTCCCAAGTCTTGTGGCGGGTGGAAATATACATCTATGATTAGTCATAGAAATAATATTT
>WSXT02148231.1:0-24346 GCA_011762715.2 Neuroterus valhalla
TTTGGTAAATAAAAATTTGTTTGAAGAAAATGTTAGATAAGTATATACATGTAATTTTAAAGCAAAGAGAAGTAATTTATTTGAAAATGTATTTGTATTTTGTATTTTTTAAAGAAAAGTCCCTAGGGCTAAATAGCCCTCTAAGGAACAAGATAATACAATTTCATAACAAGTGTGTACACCAGGCATTGATCGGTAAATTATTTGTTTAGTCATATAAATTAATTCGAAACTAAATAATTTAAAATATAAATAAATAAGAGAAAAATAAAGAGAGAAAAGTGTCGACCTCAGCATAAGTATCAGATTACATTTGAGGTTAATACATAGTGAATGACATTAAGTGGTTAATTAAAACCTAATCAAAAATTAAAGCTAATTAAAAGTTAAGGTAGAAATAAATAAGAAAGAAAAAATCATGTGTATAAGAAATGAAACTTCACAATTATTAAGGAAAAACGAAAGAAATTCAAAGATACCATGTTTGAGACCTAAATATAAGAAAATTTACCATTTGAAAATATTGATAACTAAATTGATAAATTAATTAAAAAATTAATTGATAAAATTGAAATAATTTGAATATTTGAGATGTCGATGATGGATAATAAAACTAATTAAGAATAATTAGGGCTAATCTACATCAAATTCATTTTGCTCCATGTTTCGACAAAACATTTGATTGCACAAAGTTGTAAGTATGTATGAGATTTTAAAAGTTTTTATGAAGGAAAATTTTTGTATCTTTCTAAAAAGGAAAATTTTATTTTTCTCTGAAGAATATCTGTCACGAATTGATTAATGGAAGAATCCTAAGATCATTTCGTGCTCTTTGAGGAATGATTGAATATTAATTGTAGGATTCATATTTAGATGGGTTCCCAGATATTGATATTATTTCATTATATGTTAACATGCACAGGTTCTCTCTGTTATATTTACAAAACTTAAAACAAAATCAAAAAACACCAGAGGCTTCCTCAACTTGAGATCAGTTTAGGTCCCTCCTATAATTTTAGTCGTCGATGAGGGGGTTTAGGCATCACAGGTCGCATTTACTTCCAAATATAGGCCGAAAGTTTAGTTCTTATTATTTCGAATTTATGGGTAGAGCTTTATCCTTTATGATAACAAGAATAATCATTCGTAAAAAATACAGTACATTATTATAATTTATTCCTTCTGAAAAGGCTTCATACGGACCTGACTGTATAGGTTCGAGCTTTGATCCATTTTTGGCAATGCCATTTCCGGCCATGCCCGAGAGCAGAAAAAAGAGGGTCACTCGAGTCTATCTGTGTTCACCGGAAAGGTAGGTAATAATATTAAAATGATGTTCAGAATCAAAGGACAAATAGATCAAAGATTTCCACAAATCCATAAAAAGCTTCTTAGCGATGAACAGGTTCGATTCTTACGGATTTCTGTGAGGATTATTTGGTGAAAAAGTTATGCTGGCTCTATGCATATTCAAAAAGAAAATATAAAGTCTCCGCCCTAATATAATTTTGATATAAGATTCTCATCTTAGTCATCTTAATTTGTTTGAACAGATGATTCTGTTTATCATTCACGAATCAGATATCTACTGCACTTACCCAATAAACTAATCAAATCTTCAAAATATTTCCACGTCATTCAAACTGAATGGAAATTTCTCAATGGAGAAATTAAATAGAAATTTGTTTGAGGAAGGGACCACCTTTCTACTCCGCTGACACCACAAACCAGGAACTTTTCGTTCTTCTGTAAGAAATGGAATTTACTAGTAGAAATTTTTCTAGTTTGATGCATACACATTGTTTACTCAGTCTATGAAAAATATCGGTTTTCGAGTGTTGTTGAGAGGATGTTTTCGAAGCAAGCAGTTTTTGTATATTTGTTGTTTTTTTATCATCGCCTTTTTATAGTTCGAAAATAGAAAAATCTGAATAGTTTCGATCTGAATCGACTCGGAATCCAGAAATAAATGTTGAATACCATTTAAAAAGTCGAATATTTCGCAGTTAATAGCATTTCGTTGTTGCTCATAATTAGACATTTTAATCGAGAGAAACAACGTTCTTACATTCTCATCATAATGAATTCCAGATAAAATATACTAGATACAAAGAAAATTTAAGAATGGAAAATTGTGTATTTCAAAAAGATATACAAATTTTGATAATTATTAAAGCAAGACTATTAAAATTGATATGTTTCAATAATAATACTCAGTATATCAAAACATACGTTGAAGTGATCATGAAATATAAAAATTTTTCTTTGTTTTGCATAATCTGAACTGGCAGAGCCAGATCAAGGTATATAAATTATTATATCAAATATTTGATTCATTAGAAGTTTTGAACAAATTTAAATCGAGTGCAAAACACGAGACACGCAATGAGAATGTATTCTTTAAAGCCGAAGAATGAGCTTTATTAAAAAAGAATTCACAATAATCGAAGAATAGAAGCCGACGTTTTGCTTTTCATTTTCAAAAGATCTATACTCGAATATAGGGGAGTAGAAAAATCGAGCGCGTTTTTTTTTTTGAACTTGCTTCAGGTGATAAGAAAAAAAGTGACAATCAAAGACAAAATATTTGAGTTCAACAGAGTACGCATATTAACATTTTACAACTTCGCGTTTATCCGAAGTTTGAATATGACCTATATTGCAAATGGGGATTTCATCAAAGTGGATGTATGAGATTCATTGTCGAAGTAAAGGGACATGAAATTTAATGTTGCAAGAGTATATAACTGCACTTTTATAAAGCGTGCAAAAATAGCACGTAAAAGCCTGGGATACTTTTATTTATGCTATACGCATGGACGCAATGTATCTGACATATCAGTTATGGCGGTTGAGCTTCGTGGGTTAAAATTGGCTTTTAGTTTTTATTAGCTTTATTCCAAGATGTATCGCCTAGAATATTTCAGAAGGTGACTGTGCGAACATTGATATTATTCAAGAAATAGAAAAGGTAGGTATGCGTAAATAAAAGTGGAGAGAAGACATGAAAAAGCTATAAAGAAATCTGTGTGATATCTGCTATGGAATTTTCATATTTATCCTGAAAAAAGTTTATGAATCCATTAAATTAAATTTAAAAATTTGATGATACATTCTTCAAATCAGGACATTGGATTTCAACAATATTTGATCACGGCGTTCAAGTGAAATTCAAACTCTATGGTGTTGTTTAAAAAATATTGAATTTGTATTACTCACGGAAACAATGTGTGCAGAAGTACAAAAGGCTCACCTGAAACATAGAAAATTTATTTTTTCAGATCATAACATCTAAGTACAAAATGTATTTGAAACATTTAGTATTTTATACTATAACAAATATGATAAAATAATGGTTTCGAAATGAATATCAAATCACCATTTTGAGGGATACATGCATATTTGAAGAGGTAACATCTTATTCGGAGCTAGAAACAGCATGAAAAGTGAATGGACGTCTTTCACTTTCGTGCTTTTTGGGAATTGTTTCGAGCGATTAAACTGATGGTGGTCGCTTATGAAGTCAACGTACAAAACTTTTCGGGTTTGGTGGTTTTTGGGAATTCCTGTAAAAATACAGTGGTGATTTCTGATGCATTTTCTGGGCATGCAAAACTATAAGAATATCGAAATATGATTTATTTTATTATCAATCAGTTTCTAAAAACTGAGTAGGCAGTCTTATTCTCTCTCAAAATAATATATCCGAGGCAAAGGATATGTAGATTTCATTTGAGGACCATGTTTTACACAGATTTAATTGATAAGGAAATGTTGGAATAACAACAATGTTTTACAGAGGATTATGACTCATAGTATTTGAACTGAGTTTTTATTATCCAACTTTCTTCGATATAAATGATGAATATGAATCCTCATCCAGAATAACCACACTTTCTTGCACACTAAGGAAATAGATGATTTCACTGATTTTTTTTGGAAATACGTTTTCTATCCTGCATCGTAGCGTATTAGGAGTCAGTTCCGTATTTTTAAACCCACTTTTAGCTCAGTCTGCCATTTTTTCAAATTTAAGCAACTTAAGAATTTCGACTTTTTGAACTTAGTCGGAGACGTGGAACTCATGAGCTCAATTACCAAGTGACTGACGAAGCAGATCCCTTTCGTTAGTAGGATAATTTATTTCCCACTGAAATTTTTAAATGCTCCTGTGTCCTTGGGTTTGTTCAATTCTCTGTGTGAGAGTTTGAATTGGTTTTTATGCATTAGTGAAGGTAACTTAATAGATAAATATATACATGCCTTTACATAACTACAAGGTAAACAGAAATATATAATCAATTATAAATAATCTAAAGATGACATAGATTAACTCCCTGTTAAATAAAAACCGTATTAAACGATATTGAATGATCTTGTACAAAGTATTCAAAAGAGTTTGACATCCATGGAAAATCTAAGAATTTTATTGTGTTATAACAGAATATATTTTCATAAGATTACAGTTTTCAATCCAAGCTGAAACAAAACATTGAATACCTATTCTATATTTACTTGTCCATCAATCATTATGTGGAATCCATCTCGCCATTAACAGATTTTTAAGAGATCTATACCTCGCAATATGCTAAGTACTTTGGGATTGCTTGCTTTGGATTCGTTTGCAAATCAACCATGCATCTGCATTAGGGTGACCCAAAAATGCATTAGAAAATTTTTTTTCGAACTTTTATGCAAAACGCCTAGAAATTTGATCAAATCCACTAAAAAATACAAACGCATTCTTTTAAAAAAAGAAGAAATAATATTGGCGGAGCCGGCGCAAGCCCCATGAAGTTTGGCACGTATTTCCCATAAGAAAAAAAGACGATCTTGAAAACTTTATTCAGAATTCTCAATATTAGGTAAATCGAGTTCCAAATTCACCATTTCTCTTCACAATTAGTCATAGAATGCGAATAAAATATTACTTTTCAAATATCACTCCCATAAGTCCGTTTTATAGAGTCCCAAAAAATTCCCATAAAAAATGGGATTTTTGAGTTTCTGGGCGCTATTATGATTTTGTTGCGGTTTTTTTTTTGAAGCAGATTGTTACAAGAACATGAAATACTACTTTACACTGATTAATCGATGACGATTTAAATTGCTTCAACAATTTATTATTGTTTTCAACAACTTTCTCTTAGAAAAGGGTTAGAAAGTCAAGGTTTTTTCTGAATTTTTCAACTTATTTTCAACGTTTCAGTTAAAGCAAGGTAATAATTAATTAAAGTTACCAAAAATAATTGTTCAAACAATTTTCTTCTATTTATAACAATAGTCTTTCAGAATAACGCTACAAAGTTGCGTTTTTTTTTCTGAAATTTTCAACTTTTTGCCTACTTTTCACTTGAAGTGAGTTAATATTTAATTTAATTTAACGAAAATAATTGTTAAAATAAATTATTATCGTTTATGGCTATCTTCTCTTAGAATAGTGCTAGAAAGTGGCGGTTAATTCTGAAATGTTGCACTTTGCAGTAAAATCTGAATTTTCTAAAAATTGATTTTTGATCGAAAATATAATGGTTGATATTTCGAAATAAAATTTTATTTTAAATAAAAAAGAATCTACTCCAATCTAATTCAATCTAATTGAATTACATTCAAATTTTATTTAGTGCAAGGTTAAACATTTGAGAAAAAACCACAAATTATCAGCAATTATCTAAGATAAAATGGTTATAGGCCATATAGAATTATTTAAATGAGCATGTTTGGTAACTCGCATTACCTATTACCTCACTAAGTGAAAAGTGGACAAAAAGCTTAAAAATTTAGAAAAACCGCAACTTTGAAGCACTAATCTAAGAGAAGGAAGCCACAAACAATAATAATTTGTTTAAACAATTATTTTTGTTAAATTAAATTAAATAATAACCCATTTTAAGTGAAAAGTGGGCAAAAAGTTTAAAATTTCAGAAAAACCGCAAGTTTCTATCATTGAGCAAAGAAAATATTATTAGCAATGATAATGAATTGTTTATGCGATTATTTTTCTAACATGAATTGATTATTACTTTCATCTAATTTATCTATTTATCTAGTTTAGTTTAGTGTATTTTTTTGTGGATTCGAACAAATTTCCGAATGTTTTGCATAAAAATTCGAGAAAAAATCTTCGTACACACTCAAAATTGTAAGTCCTTTGTTATTTCTGCGTCTAAATCACTTCTAAGGTTCAGGAAGGAGAATTTCCATAATATAAATTCAAAATTTCACAGGATAAATCGTGCATACTACACAAAATGCAAGATTATATGTTGACATGAATAATATTTCGTTATTCCTGTAATATATATTTTCGCCGTGTTTAAACTACCAACTTTTTCCTCTTTTTCCGGTTCTCCCGAATCATCCTACATTACATTTCTACTCATAGATATTTGATAATTGCATGAAAAATGAGTATTCAAATATACAAATTTGCATACATGGCGGCCACGTATGCGCGCCACTTACTTCTCATATGAAATGGAAAGGTCTATTGGAGAACAAGAACATCCACTGTAACGTTTGATATAACTGATTGGAATATTATCGGTACTGTACTCTGTGTACGAAAATAAAAAAAAAATCAATAAATAGTTATATAATATTACATTCTGATCATAATGAGAAGATATTGGTTTTATGTGAAAATCGACTTTCGCGAAATTTATGAAATCTCCACGATTTGAGACCTCCTGATTCCGAAAAAGTGGTTTTCACGTTGGTGCCTCTCTGTCGTCGTTGCCGTTGTCGTCGTTGGTATCTGTATACTCCATAACTTACGAAGAATTATTTAGATTGGACTTTTTCTCAGAGACTCGAAAATTGTAAGTTCGATTTCTTGTAGCACGTAAAAAGTGAAAAAATTCATCCTTATCATATTTTTCGATAATTGTCAGATTTATGCTCTTATCAAAATTCAAAAATCTAAAATAAAATGAGGATTTTTAGCCAAATAATGCAAGATTGAAAATCAGGGAGAAAAAATGCTCCTTGGGAGCCCTACAAGATTGTGAATGCAACTTTTCGAATTTTCTCAAAAAATCGAAAATTCCCATTTTGATCTCATAAAAATTAATGAAAAAATATCTGTGAACTCGATAACTCTCGAAAGAATGATCATATTCAATCGCGCTTTAGCACCCATTTTGAAGGACTTAAAAGACAAGTTGAGGTCGTTAATCAGCTACTTCGGATGAAAAATCAATGAGGGGGAGAATTTTGAAAATTCTTTCTGACTTTTTTTCCCAAGACTCAAAAATGGTTAGTACGGTTTCTTGAAGTAGGTAAGAAGCAAAAAAATTTATTATCATGATTTTTGTTGAATAAAACGAAATTATCAGAGTTGTGGCATTTTCAAAATTCAAAAATATAAACGAAAATGAGAATTTTAGGCAAACTAACGCAAGATTGGAAAAAAATTCAGAAAGAGAAAAAGGTTTCTTCCTGAGGGCTGCACCAGATCGTTAATTCCCAGGGACCAAAAAAACAGGTCATGTTCGTCAACCAGCTATTTTTGAAGAAAAATAAAGCGAGGAGCATTTTGGAAATTTTTTTCCAAGACTTAAAAATTGTAAGTATGGCTTCTTGTATTACGTAAAAAGTGAAACAATTTATCCGAATGACTTTTCTTTGTTCGAAAGAAAATTGTCAGAGTTGTGATTTTGAGAATGTAAACGAAAATTTGATTTTTCATCCAAATAACGCAAGATTTAAAAAAAGTCAGAAGGGAAAAAAGTTTCTTCTTGGAAGCCGTACAAGATCGTTGATACAACTTTTTGAATTTTCTTGAAAGATAAAAAATTACAATTTTCATCGCACAAAAAATAATGAAAAACATGTTTGTTCTCAATTATTTTCGATAGGGCATGTCGTTTTTGTTTTTTCTGCAAGAATAGTTGCAAACTAAAAAATTCCAGTTTAAGAACAAAATGGTTCTTTGAAAGAAGATCTACAAATTTTGTTTCATTTCTTTTCTCATGAGATGCATAGTTTTGATAATAATCCAAAAAAACAATATTTGAAATAGAAGCCAAGTTTCTAGCAAAACTGAACGAAATACGAAGAAAAGTTTGGAAAGAAAAACGGTTCTTTTTTATGAGATGCATGGTTTTTGTATTATTTGTAATTAAATTATTATTAGAAACAGACTAACTAAATTTTTTCGAAAAAAACATGATACCCGGTATATAAATTGATATTAAATACATTTCATGCATTAGAGTTGAAGGTGATATAAAAAAGTTCGCGTTTCGGACCGATCTTGATCGAGTGCGCAGCACGAGACACACGATGAAAATGTATTCGTTAAAGCCAGAGAAGCTTTAAAAAAAGGATTCACAATCATCAAATACAACAGCCGACCTTCTGCTTTTTGGTTTCACAATTATTGTAGGTAAGTACAAAGACCGAGCGCGTAGCGCGAGTTAAATTAAAAACCGATCGTGGAGCGCGAGGTTCATTTATTATCGAGCACGAACTGCGAGACCAAAAGACGCGCGCCCTAGGCACGCTCTAACTTGCGGGCGAAGAGTGCTGCGCGCAAAGCGCGCAATGAGAATGTGCCCGCGCGGCGGGCAGATTTTTTTTCATGAATTTTGTTACAATCGCTTTAGTGTCATGTAATTCCGTTAAATTACTTTCAATTCCTTCAACTTTTGTTGGATTCCATTAAATTCAGCTTGAGCCCACTAACGTTTGTTTGGACCACTTGAATTTTATTGAAATATGTTCAAAATACATAAATCGCATTGAATGCATTTGCATTTTGTTGAAGTGAATTAAATTCACTTTGAATTTATGTTAAGTTTTGCTATTTTCTTTGATGTTCCGTAATGTTTTCTTCGAGCCAGTGAAATTCCGTTAAATTTAGTAAAAAGTCATTCGAATTCCGTTGACTTACTTCAAAGTTATATGAACTGAACTCTATCAAACTTACAATAGCAAATAATTAACATGACTTCTGTTAAATGACAATAAATTTTGATAATCACACTGTAACTTATTCCCTGTATCAAGTAAAACCTGGTATAATACAGTTAGATTCAGGGGCACGTCAAAATTTCGACTTGTACTCAGTTTTAAAGCAGTTTTACAAAGGTGAATTAAGTTGAATTTACCCGGTCGTGCTGAGTAGAACCCGAGGTAATCAACTGATTTCTTCCCTTTCACATCGACATTTATTATTTATATTTTGGTTCATGGGAAGATTTTAAGCTAAAGAGAATTACAATTTTCCAAGATTCGAATTATCTAGCCTTTTAGTTTTTTATCTCTCAGCCTTAGATGTAATTTTAATCGGAAGAGAGAACGGAGAATCAGCTAAAGTGGCAAGAGCTTTGAAAAGAGGTTGCATGGGCAACTGCAGGCGAAACAAAAAAGAGAAAATTAGAAGGAAAATAAAAGCGGATATCCGAAGCCGATCGGTGAAAACTAAAAGACGATACAACCACGCTTGGATGAAGAGCTTCCAAGCCATTGACGTTTGCAAAAGGCTCGCTGATCCAAGTCGACCATAACATCGGCCATAAAGAAAAAGGGAAACGCGAGAAAATGTGAAGGAAAGGCTGCACTTTATCATAGACGCCTGACGTGTTTCTTATTCAGAAGGTGGAGGTGAAGGTGTGTGCGAAGGTGCACGCTAGGCTTTCGTGTGCACATGCCAATCTGGTTGCAACTGGGTGGACATCCTGGACATTTTACACGTTAAACGTGCTTTACGCGTTTGCACGCTCGATACCAATGATCGATGAGGAAGCAACGACCAACAATTTTCATATGCAACACGCCATGCAGCCGGTCATTTTCTCTATTTATATTTGACGGGGCGTTAATACCCTATAAATATTTCAGAGGATAACATCGAAAGCTCCGCAGAAATGGGGAGCACCGAGTTGTTGAGTCAAAAGTAGGGAGAAAGTTTGAAGACCAACCCTTGCTGCAAAGGAAAACACCTGAAAGTACTTGCTACATACAACGTGTACCAAAGCTAGGCAAAGATGTGGAGTCACGCCAACCTGTAGGTCGTAGCCCGATGGCCAGTTTGGCAACTCTGTAGTTACCGAGTATGCATATATGTACTTATTGTACAATGTACAGTCATGCGAGCCATCAAGAACCCCAAATTAGCTGCAAACCCTCCTCAAAATAGGAAGTGAGTGATGAAGCATTTTGACAGAGGTATATGAATGTGATGGTGAAATTAATAATGGGAGGAGCGGTAAAGTATCATTGTTATTTATAGCATTTAAATTTGAAGCGAAAAATTCTAATCACTTTATTGCTCGAAATCGTTAAATGCACTCCTGAGGATGTGTTAGTATTTTTATGGAATTCTACATCCATCATTACGTAAAAAAATTGAAGTTTGATTATTATGCTACATTATTCTTTCCAGAAAAATCATTAGAAGAATATAATTTGAATAAGGATGTGATGAATGTGAATTAATCAAGAAGTGAAATTCATCTCTTACATACCAAGGAGGAGCTTGATTGATAATGGGATTTTTTAGTTTCCTTTCTCTTAGTTTTCTTATCTCGACGTGATTTATATTCTACATGAAATTATTACTCTCTTGCATACTTTTCGAAGCAGTTTCATTTAAAATACATTACAGTTTAACGAATGTTTCCAAATAAATGAAATATTTCCTGAAACCTCTGCATAAATCTTACACGGGGAATGATTTAACCTCGCACATTTACAGCTATATTCTATAATTTAGGATTATTTTCAACTCATAAACTCTATTTGATACTGTCTACAAAAATCAAATTTATTGCAGCAAAACATAAATCACACTGGTCAAATTCTTTTGAACAGAAAATTATACTATGTGCGTAAACAGTTTGTGAAACGGGATGAATATGAATAAATTTATGGGTATATCTTTGCTTTCAAATTACATAGCTTTACAGTCTATATTTTACAGCTGAGTTTTATACCAGAGTGATGTTAAAGTCTTTACTAATTTTATTTCCAAAACTGCATCATGTGCACTTGAGGCACAAAAAGGCAACGAAATCACTTTTTTATGGTAGTGGCAACTTTCAGCAATAGGTGAATCAATTACTTACATTCAAAGTTCTGATACATTATTGCTATTTTATATGTAAAGATTCTATCTTGAACTTTTCGCTTCCCTTACCTTTTTATGAAAGAATAAATACGGAAATAGCAAAAGATATCCGGTAAGATGTTTAATATTTACCACGTAGAATCTTACGTCAGAGAGACTTTAATCCACAATAAGTCGGTTCACTTTAGCAGTTTCAGTGGAAGCTTCGTGACTTTAACTTTTCCGAGAGCAAGTAATCAAATTTTCTTGGACCCTGGTGACGTGAAGAAGAAGAAGAAAAATAATGAGGGGTTGCTAACTGAGTTTCGGCTATTTCCACAAAGCAGTCATTTCTCGATATCTACTCTTGAAACTTTACAAGATATGAATTTGAAAGATTTTACAATGACTTCACATTATCTTACGATATAAATTGGTAGAAGATATTCTTTTAAAACTTCATTCAAAAGGGTTGATGACAAATTCAAGCCAAGCTTCTATTCAACCTTGGAAACTCGTAGGCAAACATAGAGATAAAATCATCTATTGTTTTTCAAATATAGGGTATATTCTTCCGAGACATTGGTAAAGATTCATTGAGGAATGAACATTCTTCACTCCACTGACATTCGAAACCAAGTATTCTCAAATGTTGGTCAAAAATAATTTCTCCTTCACAGAACTCACTTGAATATGTATGCTTTTCATTAAAATACCTCGAGATACAAGTGTGATGTTTTTGTAAAAAAAAAAATATTGCAGATTTATTCATATTCTCATCCAAAAAATGAAAAGGTTTTCTCCAAAATATTTCGAAGAGTGTAAAGGCGGCAGAGAGACATGAATAGAATGGAAATTCCAACCACTGAGAGAAAAATTCCTGAAGGCAGAGAACCTCGATGAGGTAATATAATAGCTGGAATCATTTGAGATTTATACGAGGGATAATGCTTCCGATTCGCGCGGGATTTAGGACGTCGTCAACTCTTGTCCGGAAGACTAACTCTCACAAGCTAAGTTTCCTGTTATTTTATTTGCTATTATGTAAACAGAGGAGGGAATTCCAGTGTCCGGCAGACGGTGAAAAAACTGTAAGTAAACAAACACAGTGGTTACATTCTCCCCTTATCAGCAAAAACAGGCGTTAAAATGTTTTGCCTCTCTACATTCATAACAATAAAATGAACAGTGTCATTAATTCCAAAAACTCTACAAAGTGCTTTTTACTGTAATGTATCAACATCATATAAAAGTACATTATTATCAATTTCCATCTATCATAATCATAATCAATCATTATCAATTATTATCACCGATATTCATCATCAATCATCATCAATCTCCATCCATCGTCATCAATCATCATCACCAATCATTATCATCATTATTCACCGTCAATCATAATCATCAATCATCATCATCATCAACCAACAACATCATCATCAATACTCATCATCAACAATCATCATCACAAATCATCATCATCATCATTAATCACTGTCAATAAAAATCATCAATCATCATCATCATCAACCAACAACATCATCATCAATATTCATCAATCTCCATCCATCGTTATCGATCATCTTGATAATCACTCATCATCAATTATCATCCCGAATCATCATCGTCATTATTCACCGGCAATCATCATCATCAATCATCACCATCATCATCATCAACCAACAACATCATCATCACCAATCATCATCATCAATCTTCATCAATCTCCACCCATCGTCATCGATCATCATTAAAAACAATCATCATCAATTATCATCACCTATCATCATCATCATTATTCACCGTCAATCATCATCATTATCATCGACCAACAACATCATCATCAATCATCATCATCGCCAATCATTATCATCATTATTCACCGTCAATCATAATCATCAATCATCATCATCATCAACCAACAACATCATCATCAATACTCATCATCAACAATCATCATCACAAATCATCATCATCATCATTAATCACTGTCAATAAAAATCATCAATCATCATCATCATCAACCAACAACATCATCATCAATATTCATCAATCTCCATCCATCGTTATCGATCATCTTGATAATCACTCATCATCAATTATCATCCCGAATCATCATCGTCATTATTCACCGGCAATCATCATCATCAATCATCACCATCATCATCATCAACCAACAACATCATCATCACCAATCATCATCATCAATCTTCATCAATCTCCACCCATCGTCATCGATCATCATTAAAAACAATCATCATCAATTATCATCACCTATCATCATCATCATTATTCACCGTCAATCATCATCATTATCATCGACCAACAACATCATCATCAATCATCATCATCACCAATCATCATCATCATCATCATTAATCACCGTCAATCATAATCATCAATCATCATCATCATCATCATAATCATCATCATCATCATCATCATCATCAACTAACAACATCATCATCAATAATCATCATCATGAATCATCATCATGAATCATCATCAATCTCCATCCATCGTTATCGATCATCTTGATAATCACTCATCATCAATTATCATCACCAATCATCATCGTCATTAATCACCGGCAATCATCATCATCATCAGCCAACAACATCATCATCACCAATCATCATCATAAATTATCATCAATCTCCACCCATCGTCATCGATCATCATTATAATCAATCATCATCATAAAAATTCATGGAAGACTATTACATTCTTGAACAATTCTGCTGCATATCGAATATCTAATTTGTACCTGTCGATTTGGTGTGATTATAATTTATATCTTGGTTGAGATTTTTCAATCTACATTATCTGTAACCCTGAAAAATTAATAATGAACTCTTCCACCCTTAGAATATACGAAGCTTCGAATGAATTGAGTGATTGAATTTCTAAGTGGAAAGACTCTTTCCAGCCTAAAGTGAAAAGTAGAAAGTGGCTCGTCGGGGCGGGTTAAACAGAATCTGTTGAATTTAAGAGTGCCCTATCCTTGGCACAAATTCTATTCGAGTCAGTGTGTTGTCTGAAAAGGTCACTGTCCTCTTTCCTTGAGCTCCTCTGCCTTATAAAATTCTTGTCCCCTGTTTTTCACCATTCTTCGCGAAAGGAAAACACCTTACCCTCTGTTATCACAGGGGTTCTTGAGAGGGGGTTTGAATAAGAGGGATAGAGAGAGGCTAGCGCGAGGGTTTACGTGGATAACAGAAATAGATGGGTCGTAGTCTTACACGAATCTACCCTTATCCAACCTTCAACCATCTTGGAGATTAGGTTTGAATATTTGTAACTCGACGGCAAATTTTGAATTCTGGGTGTTGACTCAGTGATGCGATTACATAAATTCATCTTGTCATAAACGACGTCTATTCGACCTGACGAATTGCGTCGATTCGTCGACAATAGCAACGCATGAGAGAATAAATAGCAATAACGGAATTTCTCGCAAAATAGATCAGTCAGGATTGGACAAAAAAAAGAGATGATTCTGTCTTCAGGAAATAAAAGTGACGGAATATATAGAAAACTGCATGAAAGATTATTTGGTCTACGAGTTCTGAAGAATTTGGAGTCTGAAATTCTCAAAAAAATGTATGCAGACTTTTTCACAGTATAAACACAGCGGTGCGATTTAGATACCTTGCTCGAAAATAAATCAATATTCTAAAATGCTCAGCGCTCAATTCAATTATCTGGAGAAGGACTTTCGAGTTCGATTCTCCCAAAAAGGGACTTCGTTGTAAAAGGAAAACGATAATGAAGATTTTGGTTTGGCCGAACCGAAATCAGGAAGATTCTAGTCTGAAATTCAGTAATCGTTTCAGAGGGATGTTAACTGTAATGCTCAAACATAATGGGTTGTGTAAATATCACTTTATTACTATTATTGATTTTTTATTCAAAAATTGAATAGACCACTATCGGATAAAGAAACATTCTTGACGTATGAAACACATTCGTGAAAGATTTCTTAATCTTATTATTTAAATTATTATCTTCTATGTTCTCGCACTTTTTTGTCTTTTACTAGTCTCATAAGCTGACGTAAACCTTAGTTTTCGTTTAATCATCAGTGTCAGTTTATGTCATAAAGAGCAAATAATTTCCCCAATTTAAATGCGAGCGTGAAGCGAGAAATGTTTTTTTTTCTCGTAGCGTCGTGTCACATTTTAAAAAATGTATCGTAACTTTCAGAGCATTTTTCATGGATTCTCATCTGTCAGCAGTAGTCACTACGTGAAGATAAATCATCCTTAATCTGACACACAGAGCCAAGTTTGTTTCCACAATCCTGAGATCTACTGTCATAAATGTTGGTCATATTTTTGTTTATAAATTATTCTTCCATGAGATGTAAAAAAATGTGGGATACAACACACCTGATCAATTTCAGGTATAGAGGTCACCGAGTCAAATAAAGGTATGAGGAAAAGAATGAAGCAAATTCAATTCGAGTGCAAAAATACAGAATTCCAATAAGCCTACCCTATTACTCTTGTGCCTTTTGCCTAATATTTTTCTTTCGACAGGGCGCGTTTTTAAAATACCGAGCAGGGAATACTTCTGCATGTTTTTCACCTTCCATTCTGCCAAGGATTTTCCAGCTGAATACCGACAAAAGAACGCCAAATTATCTCTTCGCCAGATTTGCCTTCGATGCTGCATTCAAAAGAACACCAGCAAAGCTTTTGTACTAATCACTTTGATTTATTGCTCTCGGGATCCAGGCTGGACGGAACTTGCTGCATTTCACAGAAATCTGGGGATCGCGCATGGGAATTGCCGTCGTTCATTTCAAAGTGGATGTCGGGGGTTTTCTAGTACAAGGAGTGTAGAAGTGGTCTCTTTAAGGTCGTCAAGTACTTGAAAGAGAATTATTGAAATTTCAGTGACGTTTTTTTAATTAGACCTATTCTAATTTACGAAATACTATTTTTTAACATCCTTCGGAAGAAAGTGAAAATTAAGGATTCTGGTGATTTATTGATACGAACTACATAAACTTAGGTCATTGAAAATGATTAACAAATTGGTAACGGAATTTCTTTTAGAAGGTCTCGATCAGCTTGAAGGATTCAAAAAGTTCAAAATATGTGATTTACTAAAGATACGATCTCAAAAGTTAAATTGCGAATCAAACTATTTATAAGAGCCAGATCTATATTTTTGAAAATTTGAACATTGATAATCTAATTTTCACATTTTCCTTTCTAAGAACTAATACAAATTTTTTGCGAGTTTCTTTTGAATTCAAAGAAACTCGTACAAGAGCGAAAAATTTGCAATGTTGAACCTGAAATAAAGAAAGAGAAACCGAAACAAAAACTTGTAGTACTTACTATTGTTTCGTTAAATGAGAATTGCACAAACTAGTCTGTCCAAAAATGTATTTCCTACTGAACTTTCATTTAACTAAGCAACGTCGCTTGAGAGAGCTATAGTTTTTTCGCGGGTGAAAGGTTTTTTTTTGCTAAAATATAACCGTAAAATAGCTTACTCTTTGCTTTCGAAATAACGTGAATGGCGTACGCTGGATATAAAATGTCAATAAGACAAACCAACTTGAGTTTCCTGAAGAAAGAGTCCTTGTTCTGCTTATAAAAAGTGTTCCTTCGCGAAAATATGTATTTAAAAACAATGTGATACCATGTCGAAATTTCTTTTTCTATTTAATTTCTTTATGACACCATTATAAGTATTATTAGTATTTCGAAAATTCCCGTGATATCACATTCTGTCATTATAATATCATATCAATTTACCTATGAGTTTCGCAATTTATTAAACAAATCGGAATAATCGTATTACTTAGGAAAAAAGATTGAATGAATTTTCACCAATAAGTCGTTTAAAAAATAAATAATCTATGTAACTATAAAAGGAACCTAATAGATATTATATAATTTGATTCTAAGATTCCTATTTTAGTCATCTTGATCCATTCTAACAGGAGATTCAGTTTACCTTCCTCGAACCGAAAAACTGCTGCACCGACCCATTTACCTAATGAAATCTTTGAAACATATTTACGTCTATTACACTAGATAGAAATTCTTTATTCAAGAAATTAAATGCAACTTTTTATGAAAAAAGGACTGCCTACCTCATTCTGCTGGGATTTGAATCCAGGACCTCTCTTGGGTTCGGATCCCAGTGGAGTAAAGGAGGCGTTCCTTTTTCACAGAAAGTTGTATTTAATTTCCTAATTGATATTGTGGAGTTTGTTTATCATTTGAAGTTTCTGAAATGTTCAAATAACCGTATTCGAAACTCTTTTTCTACCGCATGTTTCAAAGACACGCATTACTTTTATATAATTATTTGAGGAACTTTAATATTTAGTATTTATTAAGCGACGGAAGGAACCTCGTTCCTTCCGCGTTCCACTTGGACACGTTTACTTCTTTTTTTCGTTCCTTTTTTTTAAATCGACGTTATACTATGTCTTACTTCTATAACGAAGCGATAATGAAAAATAGCAAAAATCGTGAGAGTAGCCTGGTTTTTCAGATTTAAACTTTGTTGTAAACCTATCAACCATAAGGTATCAAGTGTGTGAAAATTGGTTGAAAATTTTGCGAAATGTAAGAAGTTTTTTTTCGTAAAATCAATAGGGCGTAAAGGATACTCGCAAAAATTCTAACGGGTGTCATATATCCCTCTCTAGAGTCTCTGGTCCCCAATGAGATCAAAATTGGAATCGCTGACGCCTCTTTTGCATGTCACATTTACAAGGCAATTTTTGCACAATTTTCCATCAGCTTATGTACATTCAAAAATTCTACATAATTATTAGTACAACAAAACTTGAATCGCAAAAATCGGACCATTTTTACTCATATTACGAAACGAGAATGAAATAGCGAAAATCGCAAGAGGAGACAGGTTTTGGCGATTCTCACTTTGTTGAAAAGCTAATAACAAGAAGGTATCAAATGTGTGGAAATTTGTTAAAAATTTTGTGAAATGCGAGAACTTGCATTTTTGTTGAATCTATATGTCGTAAACGACGCTCGTAAAAATTTTAACCGGTGTAATATATCCCTTGATAAACAAGTTGTATTTTGGGTGCTGTTAGCGTAACGGTTATTTATGACCTACAGCGTAACGTCTATCACGTCACATCCATGACGTCACAGTGTAACGGTACCCAAATATTTTTAGAAATAGGTCCCTACCCACGAAATCTGTCTACCCTCGTATAAGGAACTTCGTTCCATAAACAATTTTTCCTTTAAAAAAACATTATTCCTTCGGACTCGTTGCAGACTATTTAATGTTTTGCTATGTTATTTATTCATATTATGTTTCATCACTAGACAAAATTTTTCAAATATTAGGCAGTATATATTGTAATATAAAGCAGATTATTTTACGAGATCGGTTTTAACTCATCCAGGTACAATTATTTGTTCTATCGAATAATTTGTAATTACAAGCGACTTATTGGCTGACTATACATTAAATCTTCTACTGAAATATGTGATGCCCCTCCTCCCAGATAAACAACGTTTAAAATAATATGTATATGCTAATTTTTGGCAAGAAAATATTGCAGTCGCATATATAAACTGGAATTTAATAGTTGAAACTCGGATAAATGGGAATTCCTAGAATTTAGGGAGCGACGTTATTTTAGCAAGGAGGAATTTAAAGTAAATTTCTCTGAGTTACAGCAGAGAAATGGTGCCCTGCGAGGAAGATTGTGAAGCAATCGAATTTTTCCTTCTCTCTTCCAACCGCCTTGAACTATCTTGAACCACCTACAAGCCTGGCCATTCGTCGGAGAACGTCCGTTCGTCTTTGTCTCGTTGCCGCGAAACTCTATTATCGTCGGCTCTATCTAGGCAGAGCTTCTGGCTGTCTGGCCGTAAATTTTCAGGGAATTCAAGTCAAGACGTGGTTAGGTCATTTTGGATTGAGCAAGATTCCGGTTCCCTTGGTTCTGGTAGCGACCTTCGATCACGAATGAAAGCCACCAGATCGTTTTTCGATCAATAGTGATTACGTATCGCATACGGTAGTCAATATTACAAATCGAATTCGCCAAACGTCGTGGAGGAAATGTGCAAATTGTGTTCGATCTGAGCGATGAAGTGATTTAGGAAAAAGGGGAGTGGGAAGAGAGCGCCAAGGCGAAAGGAAGCGTGAGAAGTTCGTGATTCCGAAGACGAATCGTCGCCCATTCCCGACGGGCGAACGAATTATTTCCAAGTGCTTCGATAAATCGGTGATCCATTATATCTACCTGTCCGCTGATTTCTAGAGCGTTTTCTCCAAGAAAATACTTTCTTATCGTCAATCTGCAAGAAATATCGGAGGTGATTTCTGGCGTGAGGAGATACTTCCTAGATTTATCATCTATTCCATCAAGCTCACTCGTGCGATAAATGCAAATCATTTCATTCACGTCTTTACTATCGTACGCCACACGAATTGAAATAGAGGAAAATCAGCAATCAAACCTTTCATTGACCCTTGATTGAATATTCATTTGATAGTACTCTTACTCTTGATGGAGTTTGAATGAAAAACAAATTTTCACCATCTAAAGGAAATGACCTCTATCTCGAAGAACATTTTTATGAATTGTTCATTTTCGAAATTCTCTGGTTGATGTTAATACTGAATTTCATAATTAATTATTAGGACTGCATCAATACGGTTTTGGAGAAAGTAGATTTGATTTCAATTCATCCCGTTACCTTCGATGTTGTAGATTAACTCCTAGAGGGAACTTCGATCAGATGCATCTCGAAGGCTAGCAGGTTATGTAATGGAAGCTCGCTTGATTGGAATTCGATCCTCTGGTCAAGCGGCTAAGCCCAATTGGAATGCTTGGCTTGAGCTTCTGATAATGCGTATGTACGTGCGTACTACCTTATAGAACGGATCGAGCTGGCCGCTGGATTGTCTAACCTTATGTAGGCAACCGACGAGGCAATTAAGGGTAATTGCATTTGATTACATTCATATGGTAGTGCCATCGAAACCTTAAAAACAATCGATTAAGACATTTGCAAGGTCAATCTACTTGGCAATGATTGAAACCCCTATTTACAGCTTTGATCATAAATCTGTCATTATATGATGGATCGTTATTATTTCTGTTTGTTTCGAATGGAGTAAAACCCCTATGAATTATTCATGTGCAAGTATCATTTTTTATCGAAAACCCGCATTTAGTTAATCAAGAATATATGAATGCTTTCATAAACTTGTTGGATAGTTATTGAGGGATTTTCCATGTATTGAAAAAAGCTACAATTTTGTCAGAGAGCAATTTTCATCTTCCCTTTTCGATACTTATTGCATGGAGGAAACTGATTCGAAGCATTTTTATCTTTCCTATTTGATACTTAATACAGAATGGGAATTGATCTGAAGCAAGTTTCTTGGATATAGAATTGCAGAGAGCACATTGATTTTCAAATCCTTGCGATTTCAATACCAAAAGTGGAGCATAGAATATGAACGTCAAACGCAGTGTACACATAGCGTGTAAATGGAAGTTTCCCTACTTTTTTTTCAAATCTCTCAACCAAGGATGTCAAAGACCTTTAATGAGGGTCCAGAATAAAACAGCGTGACTAGCATTGGAATTCATTTCTCTTAGGAACGGGTTGCGATAATTTATGAGGAAAAATCCTAAATAAATATAAAAATAGATGTATTGAGAGCATGAGGAAGCTCTTTTTTAAATGACTGTCCTTTTCTAGACATGCACTGGTTCACCTTTTGTTTTGATATTTACGATTTTTATTCGTTGAATTTTCTAATCTATGACGAAAAATATGAAGATATGAATGTAGAATATAAATACATAGCGTGATTCCCAGCTATGATATTTATTTATATGAGCTTCCACGAAAAAAAAATCCGAAATGCTCACTTTTTTCTGAGGAAGCTACGTAGACGAAAATGGAAGGTTTATCAGGAAACAAAGAGCAACCAAACGTTGCTTAAATACAAATATGGAGTTTTTAACTTTGGACCTTTTATATAAAATATTGCTAAAATTCTTGGAGAAATAACACACGAAAGGCTATGCAACTTCACATCGAAAAGCAAAATATGATCAGAAAACCAATTTGTCTTTATCAAGAATAAAGGAATAAAGGACGCATGAACTTCTATTAATATAATTTCCCATTATAATCCACATGTAAGTAAGCCTATAGCAATTACCTTTTCAGACATGCTGAAGTTCTGATTGTGTCAAACACGATATTCTGCTAGATAAATTATATAATTATGGTATCCGAGAGAAATGTACGATTTAATCAAAAGTTATTTGACAAACAGGTTTCAAAAAGTCAGAGAAGGAGATTATGTGAGGTCTTTTGACATAATAAACACTGGCATTCCCCAAGGAACAATTCTTGGGCTGCTACTCGTTATACTATATGTTAACGATTTACGAATACAAATAACAGGCAACTCTATTATCTCCTATACTGATGAAGAAAGCCATGTATTTATTTAATGTTTTTTACAATATTTCTAAATTTATGCTAACTGATACATAAAAAAAAATCTGTAATGCTCTCTTCCACAGTACACTCACCGCTTGCCGGGGGGCCGGTATCGGGGGTTGTGGTCCTCAGGCGAGAGCAATTAGAAATCCAGTTCGAACCAGATTTGAAGCGACGACTGGCTAAGTGAATATAAACACTCAGGACCGTATGTATAGTCTCGTGAATACGTGCGTCGCGAGTCTCCAAGTAAACAACTTCTATAATACGCATTACGGTACTGCCTTTTCAAGGCTGATGGGTTGTCGTACCGCGCCGTGCGAGGCTCGTGGGTAGGGACAAAATCACTCAAGCATGAACAGCCGAGAAACTGGCCCTCTGCCAAAAGGCCCCAAGGCAAGCGTTGAGTGAATTGGAAATTATGGAGTAATTGCCTAAGGTGGATCCTGTATGAATTATCTGAACTTTTGCAAAAAGTCCAAATAAGAATATTCAAAATCCTGGATGAAATACTTTTTTAAGCGAAACCCTAATGTGCCCTAGGCAATTAATTGCATATGAATCACTCCACTACTATTAGAGTGTTTACAGTGATACATTTTCTAAGTCAAATAGTATAACTAGAAATAAACATGAACAAATACCGAAAATTCACGAAACTGTAAATGATGAAAACATCTATTAAAGCTATCAAAGCTATCAAATTGTTCAATAGGCTATTCAACAGAATATTATCTACTAAATGTTTATGAAAGTTTAACAACAGCAATTCTTTTTACATTCTCATCATTTATGATTGAGAAAGTATTAGAATCGTCTGAAACTTCACAACTTGAATTTTCAGCGGATCTCCACGTTTCGAGCTCCCCTGAAGCCGAAAATCAAGTTTTGGTGATGGTGTCTGTGTGTTAGTCTGTATCTCCGTATGCCGGCCGTTTGTCCGGCCGTAAACACGATGATGACTCACGAAAAAATGGACGGTTCAAATCAACCTTTGACAAACTTGTTGATTGGTCCAAACGAAAGGACGAGTTCGTTAGCCAGCTATTTTGTATGAAAAATAAAAGAGGGGGGACATTTTGAAAAATTTTTTGGACTTTTTTTCCAGGGTTCAACAATTTCAAGCATGGCTTCTTATAGTACGTAGAAATTGGAACAATTTATTCGCATGAAGTTTTTTGATAAACACAAAATTGTCAGAGTTGTGGCATTTTCAAAATCCAAAAATATAAAAAAAATGAGAATGTTTAGCCAAATAACGCAAGATTGAAAAGAAAGTCCGGGAGAAAAAATTTTTCTTTTTGGGAGCCTTACAAGATCGTGAATACAACTTTTCGAATTATCTCGAAAAATCGAAAATTCCCATTTTAATCGCACAAAAAATAATAATAATTTGTGAACTGATAACTTCCGAAAGAGTGATCATATTTGATCGTACTTTGGTACCCATTTTGAGGGATAAAAAAGACGAGTCGAGTTCGCAAGCCAGCTATTTTGGACCAAAAGTAAAAGAGGGGGAGAGTTTTGAAAATTTTTTTGGATTCTTATTTCCAAGACTCAAAAATTGTATGTATGGCTTCTTGTAATACGTTAAAAGTGGAAAAATTTATCCGAATGATTTTTTTTTTAGAAGTAAAATTGTCAGAGTTGTGGCATTTTCAAGATTTAAGAATGTAAATGAAAACGAGAATTTTCATCCAAATAACGCAAGTTCGGAAGAAAAGTCGGTGAGAAAAATGTTTCTTCTTATGAGCCCTATGAGATTGTTAGTACAACTTTTTGAATTTTCTAAAAATAAACGGATATTCCAATTTTCGTCGCGCGTAATTTTTAAACATTCTCATTATTTATTATTGAGAAAGTACTAGAATCGTCCGAAATTTCACATCTTCAATTTTCAACGTATCTCTACGTTTCGAGACTCCCTGAAGTCCAAAATACAGTTTTGGCGATGGTGTCTGTCTGTATGTCCATCCGTCTGTAAACATGATGACTCACCAAAAAATGAACACATCAAATCGGTCTTTGATACACTTGTTTGTATAATAAACAGCGCCTTCGATTCCTCTTGTGAAGTTATCTTAGATAATAACTTTACACATAAAAAATTCCATCAAAAGTCGAGCGTGAAGCACGAGTTCCACGATGAGAATGTGTACCTTAAAGCCAACAGAGCTTTGGTGAATGTAAGCTTCATTTGTACCCAATTACGTTTTAAATGAAAAATATGAGATTGCATTGGTTAACTTGGATCTAAAAGAGATTGATTTTTTCAATTCACTTTCAAATGTGCATACTTATTGAAATAAACAATAAAAAAAGATTCCGAATGCGAGACACAAATATCCGAGCGTGGAGCGCGATATCCGGCGGACGTAATAGTATCAAAATAGTATCTTCTTGGGATTAATTTAAATAATTGTTCACATCCTAATTCTGATTGACTGTTCTTTCAATTACGGTTGTTTCTACTAACATAAGTTTAAACCCCTATATTGTTTATTTATTTAAAAATTCATGAGGATATCAACTTGAAAAAATTGGTAAGACTTTTCTCATTCAAATATTTAGGTAGAAATATGGTTTACCAAACAAAAGGTTACGTTGAAACATACGAAATCAGCAGAATACTAGCTACCCAATTTTTACATTCTCATTCTGAATGAGGAGGTATTGGTTTTATGTGAAAATTGACATTCGCGGATTTGATGAAATCTCCACGTTTAGAGATCCCCTGAGTCAGAAAAAATGGTTTTTACGAAGGTGTCTGTCTGTCTGTAGTCTGTAGTCTGTAATCTGTGTA
>WSXT02148232.1:0-10334 GCA_011762715.2 Neuroterus valhalla
GGGGGGTGGGGTCGCGGGCCGGGTGGGGGCGGGGGGCGGGGGGGGGGGGGGGGGGTTGGCCTACCCAACTGATTTCCATAATTTTTTTTGTGTCCTGCTTGAATTCTGATTACATTCAAAACTAACTCTTGTATATGGAATGCAGTCGTTATCAAACAAGTGAAAAAATAAGAAAGGAAAGAGCTCGACGGTTATGATATCGTATGAACTTTAATCCCTTCACTGTCGGTCCGGATTAAAAGGCTCTTTGAATTCAGTATCGAATAACATTGTGGGCGTTTATTACAGTGTCCTAATATCCGTGAAGTGCACTATTTCCGGCGTGTTAAAACTGATGGGTAGCCGAATCCAAATAGTCCAACACTTGACGTCCAGATTTATAGCGGGCGTCTCGTGCGTACTTTGCAATTCTATTTATCTTTCTCGCCAACGCTATGTAAATGTTCAGATTGTTTATTTTGGAGAAAATGATTACAAAATAATTGATGATGACGAGCAAACTGGAAATAAACTATAAAAAAAAAAAAAAATTAGGCATTTATAAATTCGCCATTCTTAAATGAAATCTTCAATGGTTTTAGGGAAAAAATGGTGAAAGTGCATGCCTTATACAGAACTGCAATTGAAAAATTGTTGATTTTTAAGATCATCTGTAGAGAGTCGTGTTTTGTCTCAGACAGTGATTTTTTTCGGAAAACAGGTATTTTCAAGTTTTATCAACAAACTTTGAATTTATAGAACACATAATTCGAAGATTTAAAATTTTAAATTTCGAAAGAACATAATTACTGTAGGTTTGAAAAAAATTGAAAAGCTCGGATGCAAATTTTAAATTTCCAAAAATATTTTTTGTAAACAAATAAGTGAATGAAAATGATTGCGTGTAGATTGTCAGCGACGACTCATCGCTTAATTCGCCTTTTGAACAATCTACAGACAAAAAGAGTTTTTGAGTCCAATTATCAATAATTAATAAATAATTTGTTGTTTTGAAATGAATGTTCATAAACAAGTATCCATATTAGCTATTTTTAATAAATTATGTCAAGTTTTTCCCATGGAATCGATCATTTATTAATGGGAAATATAACCTGGGTATCATATTTGGTCAACAAATAAAAATTCATAATTGTTAAAACTTTAATCAACAAATTCACTATTTGGCTGTTTTGTAGGTACAAATTTATTAATTCTATTCTAAATAACAATAATTGTTCAAAACAATTTTGATCATTTCATATACTGACATACACATTGACGAATACAATTCCATTTGTTTCACGGAATTACCATCTATAGTTATTTAGCGATGAATTGTTGCTGTAAATCGATAAGATTTTATAATTGTTTAAACAAACTTATTTGAAAAATGCATTATTTGGCTATTTTTCAAGGTACAAACTTGATTTTTTCGACATATTTAGGTGTAAAAA
Source organism: Neuroterus valhalla (assembly GCA_011762715.2). Classification (NCBI taxonomy): domain Eukaryota; kingdom Metazoa; phylum Arthropoda; class Insecta; order Hymenoptera; family Cynipidae; genus Neuroterus; species Neuroterus valhalla. The sequence continues at coordinate 1,434 of WSXT02148232.1, forward strand.
ACTAACTTCTAAATTTTGAATAACATTCCGATGACATTTAACAATTTCATTATGAGGAATATTTGTTCAAACGGATTTTTATTATTTCATGTCCAAACATGCATATTTACAACTCGAATATAATCTTTTTCACGGAATTATTATATAGTTATTAAGCGATGATTTCTTGCTATAAATCGATGGCATTTGATGATTGTTTGAACAAAATTAATTAACAAATGCATTATATGGCTATTTTTGGAGTAATAAACTTGCTTATTTCGATGTAAATAACTACGAATAACTAGCTTCTTATTTTTTATAAATATTCCGATGACTTTTAACAATTTTATTGGGGGCCACATTTGGTTAAACAGATTTGTATCATCATACATCTTTACGAGTGAAATACCATTTTTTGCACAGAATTAGGATCTAGTTATTTAGCGATGATTTTTTACTTTAAATCGATAATTTTTATGAAAATTCCGATGACATTTAACAATTTAATTCTAAAAAACATTTGTTTAAACCAACTTTCATCAATTCACATGCAAACATACATATTCATGAATAAAATACCGTTTTTCCACGAAATTAACAGTCAGTTAGGAAGCAATGATTTCTTGTTAAGAATCAATAACATTTGATAATCGTTTAAACGAATATTTAACAAATGCATCATTTGGCTTTTTTTAGCTTCAACTGGTCCTTTTTTGTGTTATTTTATTTGTAAATTTATATATAATTGTATATAAAATGATAAAAATTTGTTTGAACAAATGTTGTTTAAATGATTATTTTTAATGTTATCGAAATGTTCCTCAAAAATTCAGAAGTTAGTTTTTTACACTCAATAACATAAAAAAATGAGTTTTGACCTCCATAAACAGCCAAATAATGAATTTTTTAATTATGTTTGTACAGAAAATTTTCAAATGTAAAAAATGGTATTTCATTTGTAAATATGTTTAATTGCATATTAAAAGTAAAAAATTTGTTTAAACAATTGTATTCACAATGGAAATGTCAACTATCTTCGAAATGTTATTTAAAATTAAGAAGTTATTGTTATTGTTAGCATAAATTTTGAATAAATATTCGTTTTGGCATTTTTTGCATATCATAAATTAATTAAAAAGTTTTCGCATTTTTTGCATGCATGGACACTTTTTCCTTCATAAACCTCATAAGAAATATGTTTGAAAGTAATTATTGATGATCACATAACATTATAAACATCAAGACTTACCTATTTTTATTGACATCAGTTTTAATATAATTAAAAATTAGTCCCTTTAATGCAGGAAAAAATTATTTTTTCTGCTTTATCATGTTCTACACGACTGAATAGTAATTTTCCATTAGAAAAAGATAAAGTTGATAACTTGTTACTGAAAAAACAATTTTACTTCAACTTCACATTTCTTTGAAGGAAAATTACTTTTCAGTTGTGTAGATCTAGAACATGACACAGCAGGAAAAATAATTTTTTCTGCGTAAAAATAACTGTTTAAGTATTTAAAAAATGGAAGAAATGATGATTTGAATAATTCTTTGTTGAAAATGATAGCTCAGCGTCAATGACACACTTTATTAATGAAATGAAATGATTTTGTTGCTCTGAATATTGTTGATCAGGAAAAATATTTCTTCTCCCACGTAAAAATTATAAACTTTTATAATTGATTATAGTCCTTATCATAAACAAATAAAAACATTTAATATTTTTCTATTTTAAGTCAACTATTCTGCTTAATAAAATGTTAATAATAATAGAAATTCTTGGAATATGGTTAATTTTTGTCACAGGCATTATTTTAGTAATGGACTTGAGGACCTTTAGTCAAGATACCATTTTTTTCCAGCGCTTAGTACCTCATACATGTAATGGTTTATATGATTAGTTTACAACAATCAAATTTAATCCTGAACTAATTTTTTATGTTCCTCGAGTGTTCCTGTTCCTGCATTAATACTTATGCATATAAACTCAATTCAAGTCTTCTGCTTGGTGATAAAATTAATATTCTGAAAAAGACTGGTTTTTTTAACATATTTTGTTGAAAAAATAGTAATTACCCCGTGGGAAACTCTACTTACGTACCGTGATACATCATAGTATTTTATTCCACTTCCGGCAGTGGTCACTTTTTGATAACCCAACTTTTGGCCCTCAATAGATCAAAAAACGAATAGTAATGTACAAAAATGTAGATATATATTATTAAACAAAATTGCTCTAAGAATATTTTATTTATTTTGAAAAAATTACAAAGTTTCATCATAAAGTTAGTTCATTTTGTTGAAAACTATATTTTTGTTGTTTTGATTAATAAGAAGATGGAATTCCTTTCAAAGATGCATTTTTGTCATTAGTAATCATACGACATCTGTTAATTAAGTTTACTCTTGGCAAATCGCTTTTATTTAAAAATATCCACTGTATAAGGCTATCCACTGTACGGAGTTTTCCCCTTCTCTCCCGAACGTATTTTGAATACAAATTCCAATTCTAGAAATGATTTTCTCATTCAAATGTAAATTCGAGAAAACGCATCAAAGTAGATGTTCAGACTCTTAGAATTGTTGAATGGAAGATAAGTGTTATCAGCAGCGAGCATCCTGGGTTTGATTGTATTCTCATTGACTTTTGAATTTCCTGAGGAAGTGGTCATTATTGTTACTCTGATGAGCTTATCATTAAAATTATCTCTTTTTCAATTTGAGTTATTTAAAGCATAAAAGAAATGAATGAATATGGAAAGTGGTTGAATTTCCAACAGAATACTCAATATTTTAAACGAATAAATTTGAATTTTCTACGAGCATACCTAGTCAAATTTTGAACCAAAAATATTAATCTTTGATAAATAAGTTCACCTTCAAGCCAATTGTTGAATGTCCCATTTAAAACTTTTGTATTTTCGAGACGGAAACACGAAGTTTTTACAAAACATTTCGAAATTGAATGAAACAGTTAATTTACAATTAAATAGTTGAGTTTGAAACTAAAATTACGAATCTTAAAAAAAAAAGTCTCTCAGAACAAAATTTTAACTACTGTTGGAATTTCGAATTAAACGGATTAATACTTAAGAATTGAATGAAGGTTCAACTAAGGAGAATCAGTTTTCATAAAAAAATAGAATGGTTAAACTATGGGTTGAATCCATTACTTTTTAACCAAACGAGATGAATCTTAAACTAGAAATATAATATAATAGGAAGTTGCAACATATTTCGAAGTTTTTGATTTGTAATTCAAACTACATTTTTAACTTAAAAACAATGAATTTTTTATCCTTCCCTTCGTAGATCTTTTTTTTACAGTAGTACCATAAATTAATCTCATATTATGAATGAGTAGCACCCTGCTACTAAATATATTTTGGGATCAGATGTTAAGTGTTTCTGGCTCCCCTTCTACTTCAGATCGACAGCTTACGATGTTCCCCCGTGAACACTTGTCAAAACCATTGGCATTGACAAACACTGACAACAAAACCATTATGCTTCATGCTTAAGAAATCCGTTGCATATGTAACCGGTATGCTACTTAATCTTAAAAAAAGATTCGTAGAAGTTGTCTATTATGTAAACATTCTCACAAAGCCTAATCTCGATCATTTTTTAAAACCATCATTCAAATTCTTTTCCTTTCCTCCTTCACTGAAAAACTTTTCACCGGTGTTTAATCTGTTTCTAGTCAAAAGTAACACGTTAACGTTATACATAGTTACTTTCATGGAAATGTTACTCGTTATCGTTACTGAAGTAACGCGTTACCTATTTTTTTATATTATTCATTTTCATGAAGCGTTTGAAGTTCTCAATAGCTTTAGACTGTTTATTTTTCATTATTGAGTCTTTATCAACAGTACAGCAGTACAAAACTTTTTGTACCACATGCATGAATTCAGGCTTTTCCGACACTTTTGAAGAGGGGCTAAAGCTCTACTTTTCACTCGCATATATCACGATAATAATCAGCGCTTTAACCGTAGAAACTGTGATGGAATTTTGGTTACAGATAACAGAATTTTACGGTGATTTATGGAAAGTTACCGTATATAAACGATAAAATTACCGCGAATTAACGTTAAATTTTCGAAAATTTATAGAAATTTTTCCATTGATTCTTGCGTTATTTATCTCAAGTTACCATAAATTGACTGTAAGATTACTATAAATTACCAAAAATTTTCATAAATTTCCTGCAAGTTTTGAAATCAAATTTTGGGTAATTTATGGTAAGTTAACATATTTCCCTGTGAACTAACTATAAATAACCGAAAATTTCCAGAAATTAACGGAAATTTTCAAATTCACTCTTGAGCAATTTATCTCAAGTAACCATAAATTGCCTCTAAGATTACTTCAGATTGCCGAAAATTTTCATAAATTTCCAGAAATTTTTTGAATCAAATTTTGGGTAATTTATAGCAAGTTAAAATATTTCCCTGTAAAATAACCATAAATAACCGAAAATTTCCAGAAATTTACGGAAATTTTTTAATTCAATCTTGAGCAATTTATCTTAAGTAACCATAAATTGCCTGTAAGATTACTTCAGATTGCCGAAAATTTTCATAAATTTCCAGAAATTTTTTGAATCAAATTTTGGGTAATTTATAGTAAGTTAAAATATTTCCCTATAAAATAACCATAAATAACCGAAAATTTCCAGAAATTTACGGAAATTTTCAAATTCAATCTTGAGCAGTTTATCTTAAATAACCATGAATTGCCTGTAAGATTACTTCAGATTACGTACAATTTTCATTAATTTACAGAAATTTTTTAAATCAAATTTTGGGTAATTTATGATAAGTTAACATATTTCCCTGTAGAAAAACCATAAATAACCGAAAATGTCCAGAAATTTACGAAATTTGTCAAATTCAATCTTGAGCAATTTATCTTAAGTAACCATAAATTGCCTGAACGATTACTTTAGATTACCGAAAATTTTCAAGAAATTCCCGAAATTTTTAAAATCAAATTTTGGGTAATTTATGGTTCGTTACCATATTTCCCTGCAAAATCACCATGGAAAACCGGAGATTCCAAATAATTTCCGGAAATTTCCAAATTGAAGTTTAGGCAATTTATCTTACGTTACCATAAATTGCCTGTAAGATTACTATAAATAACCCAAAAATTTCCAAAAATTTAGAATGAAAGATGTTATTTCTTCGACCAGGGTAATTGATATATTGATTTAAGATGGTCATTTTATCGATTACTGATCCGCGAATTATTTGTCTGGAGCTTCTTCAAATTAAATTTTGGGTAATTCATGACTAGTTACCAATTTTTCCTATAAAATTACCATAGATAACCGGAGATTTCAATAAATTTCCGGAAATTTTCAAATTGAATTTTAGGCAATTTGTCTTACGTTACCATAAATTGCCTGTAAGATTACTCCAAATTACCGGAAATTTTCATGAATTTCCAGAACGTAATGGGAATTTTTTTAATTTAATTTTGGGTGACTTATGGTAAGTTCATATACTTCCCTGTAAAATTACCATAAATAACCGAAAATTTCCATAAATTTCACGAAATTCATGGAAATTTGCAAATTCAATTTCAGGCAATTTATCTTGAGTCACCATGAATTGCCTGTAAGATTACCATAAATAACCGAAAATGTCCATAAATTTTCTGAAATTTATGGAGATTTCCAAATTTAATTCTAGACAATTTAACCTGAGTAATCATGAATTGCCTGTAAGAATACCAAAAATTACCGGAAATTCCTATAAATTTCCCGAAACTTCTGGAAATTTGCAAATTCAATTGCAGGCAATTTATTTGGGGTTACCATTAATTTCCTGTAAAATTACTATAAACTACCGAAAATGCCCATAAATTATCGGAAATTTATGAAAATTTTCAAATTCAATTCTAGTCAATTTATGTTAAGTTACCATAAATTACTATAAATACTATAAATAACCGAAAATTTTCATAAATTTCCGGAAACTTATGGGAATTTGCAAATTCAATTCTAGGCAATTTATCTCAAATCAACCATAAATTGCCTGTAAGAATACTATAAATTATTGAAAATTTCCATAAATTTCCGGGAATTTCATAAATTCAATTTTGGTTAATATTTAGTTCAGGATTCATCTCGTTTGGTTAAGTCGATTTCTATGAACATTTTTAGATATTTTGAGAAATATTTCTTCATAAATTTCGGGAATTAGAATATTTTTAAATTCCTCCTCGTAATTCAAACTTAAGTTTTACCTTAAAAATAATAAATTATTTCGATTCCCTTCTCAGTAGGATAAAATTTCGCAGCCTATCATAAATTAATTCCAGATAATGAATGTGTGGCACTCTTCTAGTAGATATATTTATGGACCAGATGTGTTGTATTATAAGTATCGAAACTTTTTAAATTGAATTTGAAGTTCCAGAAGGTAAATGAATATTTCAAACCGGAGATGTTCAAATCAAACTTTAGTTTTGCCGTTTAAATAACAAAACAAAAAAAACTTGTTCCTAGGCTTTCGACTAAAAATGTTGAAATTTCTTGCAGATCAAATCGAAACATCTCAATATTGAACAATATGTTCTTTAATACATTCTGCATCAGTTCTGAATTTATTATCATTGTTTGTTGCCAAAACCCCATGAAGTAAAAAAATCACCATAAGTTCTAAATTTGTGAGAGAAATTTTGTTCATTCTACATGTTCAAATTCTTGGGGACAAATGAGGGGACATTAGAATTAAATAAATTTCTCTCATAAATTTAGAATTGATGGTGATTTGTTTACTTCATGGTTTTTTGGGAAGAAATAATGATGATAAATTTAGAACTGCATAATGTATTTTAAAATATGTTATTCAACATTGAGATGCTTCAATTTGATCTGCAAGAAGTTTTGATACTTATAATACATTTTTTGAAAGTTTTTCATAACAATTGTCTAAAATATTCAAATTGCATCAAAATTTTTCAAAAGAGATCGACACTATAAGTGCCCCCAGGAATTGGAAAATTTAGAATTATGGAGATTTTTCCGATGGAATCTTCCAACTTCCGTAATCTATATTGAAATCTTTTTATATTTTTTAAGCATTGAAAATTTTCAGAAGATCGTCTGGAATTTTCAAAAGTAGAATGGAAATTATAATCAAACATGTCTGGTATATATTTTGGAAAATCAAAACTCCCAAAATTTATAATGAATTTCCTTATTTTTGAAACATATAAAATATTCAGGAAAATCCCCTGGAATTTTCGGAGGAACATTAAAATTATTTTGAAAAGAATAATACTGTAAGGTCCCTCCTTGAATTCGGAGATTTTTCCTATGGGTTCAGGGTTTGTGTTGGTATTTTTCTCTCTACGGTTTTCGGCAACTAAGAAGAGTAATTAATTAGAAACCAAAAAGTATATTGTTCCATATTAGGACGTTCCAAATTTATTTGCGAAAAATTCCAACGCTTAGAAATGAAAGCCTACAGAAGTCTTTTATTTTGTAATTAAAACTGCAAAAATAAAGATTCATTTATTTGTTCATTCCAAGTAAAAAATGTTCGATACCTTTTGAGTTTTAATTTCTATTTGCAAAGAATGAAGGCCATTATGAATCTAGAAAGTGTATAGAAGAAAATTTATTATTTCAAGTTAAAAACAAAGTTTGAATTTGGAATTTTAGAATTAAGGGAGTTTTTCCTATGGTTTCAGGAAAAATTATGACTTTTATAATAAAAAGCCTATGAACAAGTACCTATTTTATTTTTTAATTTCAACTTTATAGTCCAGTCTATTTAGATTTTATTATTGCAATTCATTGTTTAAGAAAATTTTTTTTTGCCATCTTTAGGGTACCATATAGGAAGCTTAAGTCCGAGTTTTCGACCAACAACCCTTAGCAGGTTATCCGCCATCTTTAATTAAGGGGAGATTACTTGTATCGCGTCTAACAGTCGTATTTTTGATTGAGTCAAGAAAATAGAAGATACCATTTTTCATTGAAAAAATAAGATCTACAAATAAGTATATTTGATGTTTTCTCGTATTTTGCTTATTTGTTGCTTAAAAATCGATTATACACATAAAAAGAGGGTTGAAAATTTTTTTAGGTCGAATATCTTTTTTGATTTCAGTGCTTTCGCAAAACTTTTAGAACAAAAGTTGTAGTTCACACGAATCTCTACAATTTTTGCTTGGAACATTTTTTTGTAAAAGCAACTTTCTACCTACCGTAGCGCCTGGAAGTTGCGCAGTAGTTGGTAGTGCTGGATTGCGACTATTGCGAGCGCTGTCTAGCACTAAATTATTTCAAGTTTCATTGATGGAATGGAGCTCAACTTTTTTTCTCTTTCTTTTTAATTTTTTTCAATTAGATATAATTTTGAGTTTTTTTTGTGTATGATTTATACGATAAATTATTACTTAATTTAACTACATATTCGGTAGAAACACCATTTACCTCACACAAAATACAAAAGAACACTATATTAGCTGCACACAGTTAACACAATTTAAATAACACACTTTGTATAAATATAATTACACCGCACGTTTCCCTGCTAGAAATAAGATGTGGCCAGTTTCAAATGTTACTTTTATCTCAGATAAAGAGAAAAAATTTTGAGCTCCATTCCATCAAATAAACTTGGAATAATTTAGTACGGCACAGGCAGGGCCGAATTTACGGTAGAGGCCGCCCTGGTCAGGAAAAATTTTCCGCCTCTGCTTAGTATAACCGATTCATAATTGAATTCCGAAACTGAACTTATTGATTTTAACACCCTGCTTGAAACGTCGGATAGGATCCGATAAATCCGGACAGAATACGGATTTTTATCAGTTATGTGGTACAATATACTTTTTCAATCGAAATGTAAAATTCTGTCAAGTCTGCCTCTACTTATTATGATTTTATCA
>WSXT02148243.1:0-10333 GCA_011762715.2 Neuroterus valhalla
TTCTGATTTTCGTTCATATTTTTGAATTTTGAAAATGCCACAACTCTGACAATTTTGTTTTTTTTTTCAAAAAATATCATTGGGATAAATTGTTTCATTTTTTACCTACTACAAGAAACCGTACTTACGGTTTTCGAGTCCTGCAAAAAAAAGTCCAAAAAAATGTTCATCTGTCAACAAATAAATCTGGTAAAACTAATTCTTATCTTTCAAGGAAAAGCATAATTAAGGTTCGCTTGTGGCTGAATCTATTCCTAATGGAATCAAAGTTTAGATAATTTTAAATAATGCATCCTCTAAATAATTTTCGATAGAAATCTAGTATGATTTTGCATTTTAAAATTGATGCAATAAAGAAGACGATTTTCGGTAATATTAACTAACATTCCGTAAGATCATATTTGAAACCCCCAAAAAGGAGGCCGGATTAAGAGGAATGCTTAGTTTTTACCAGAATCTCTCTTTTGAATATTGCCTTCTAGAAAGGGGAAATAATTCTTTGAACCATGGTCTGGATTTGTGAAGAACGCTAGACTCCTTACCCCTCCTTACTCATACAAAATGTGAGTCTTTCCTGCTAGCCAGGTAGCTTCCACAATTTACCTGACAAATCCCTATCGCTTCTGCCTCCGAGAGCTTGTGAGAATATAGTGAAACTTGGAAGCTTTTACCATAATAATTGGCCATCGTATATGATCTTCTTTTATCAACTTCATTCAAAATATTCGCAGAAGCCTTACGATATGTTATGTCCAATTTAACACAAAGGAAGACTTGAGATTTCAGACATAAGCATCCAGATGAAGATATGGATGTAGAAGAAGAGCACACAACGTTTATAATAATAATCAACACTTGTCTTTCTTTATTAAGTACTCCTTTTTGGTGAAGAATGTAATGACGTTACACAAAGCCAAATTAAGACTACAATAGGCCCTTGGCCGAGAATCTTACGGGGACCACTTAAGGCAGCTGATTTTCCGAAAATGTTTCTAAAATAAAATCTGTAAAAATATTTATAAGTAAAAACAATAGTGATTTATTTATTTTTGATATCTTTTATTAATCATCAATAACATTTTTTACATAGATTCGTTTGTTTATTTTTTTTTTGTGAAGAATTCCTCCAGAATCTCTGAGAAATCAGCTGTTTCTAACAAATCATTCTCTTCGCGGGGCCCCGAGCCCGGGCCCCGCCTAGAAGTTAAGTTTACTTGATGCTGCGATTGAGCTAAGGTCTTCTGAGACTAGAACTTCATACAAAACTCGAATGCTTAGCTGCTATTATTATTGAAACAAGAGGCCTAAAAGATTACCATGAACTTCAAACGGAAAAGCTGTTATATTGGAAATTTCTCAAAAGTTCAGGGCTTATTGAATCAGAACTAATTAAATATCAATATGATTTTCAATTTCTTACTATTATAATCCCAAGTCTTCAATTTTCCGTAATAATAAATATATCTGAGAATATTCATAATCGTATTTGATTGAATGAAATTCTTGATTTTTCTTCTGAATTGTGTTCAATAAAAGAGGGGGTGAATGTTGTTAATCAGTTTTCTGTGAAGTGAAAACTGCTTTACGGATCATCGACTTCTCACTAAATGAATAAGTTTTTTTAAGTAGCACTTTCCAATTATTCCTAATTTTTATACATTGTTATTATGAATTATTATTTATTATTATTAATTTTTTCCCAAAACTATGCTAACTTCAGTATTGAACATAATTTAAGAAGGTTTTAAAAATTTTGTATCAAACGAGCTGTATAAAAATGTGCTAGTAATTGTTGTTGAGCGTGAATCATGGAAAATACGTGTGAGTGTTTATTATGTCATAGAATCTTGGCTTGGTAAAAAGAAAAAATGCTTCTTCCATGCCAATTAGTATTTTATTACAAAACCTAACAGTTATTTGACAATATTAGTTTTGTAGATTTTTTTGTGACGAAAAACTTTCTTATTGTCAGTTTCCTTTGCCAAAAAGCGAGAAAAAGGTTTTTTTTTTTTGTATTTTAACGACATCTATTAATTGCACTTTTGATTGAAGCATGTTAACTCCATGAGAAAAGTTGTAGAAAATATTGTCCCCAATATTTTTTGTTGTTACAAATTTTCCTAAAAACCTACCATTTCCGAGATGTATAGATATATAGATATATCAAACCCAAAAACATTTTGACTTTTCGCAACAACCCGCCCCTAAATGATTCCGCATTTTTCAGGGTAAGCTTTCTGAATGCTCTTCTAGAAATTTCTACCAAAAAAATTTTTATGGATTTTTTTCTCCAAAAACGGCCTTTTTCGTGACAGATTGAATGTAGCTTTAACGCAATGACGTATATGGGTGATGCTACTGAAAAAAACTTTTTCTTAAATTTTACATATTTCTTCCCTGAAATAAAAAATTACGACCATCATGAGTAAAAAGGTAATTTTTGAAAATTTAATTCAATAGGTGAAAAAACAGAATAGCAAATCAAGTGAGACTGTCTGAAATATTCTAAAATATTATCTGATTCACTTCAAACGTGGTACCTGAGAACATATGATTTGAAGAAGATCAATGATGAAAAAGGGTTGAAACTTGCGATGGTTTGAACAATTTGTTTGAAAACGCAAGTTGCAAAAAAATCCATAGGGATCATTTGATTTTACAGTAAAATAGTATTAAAATAATGTATCATAATTGTTTATTTTTAACCTTATTTGCGATGAGGTATAAATAAACAATCACATCTGACTAAATCTGCTTGCACATATTACACTACTGCATTACGAATAGGGTTTAGAAAATAGTTGTCTTATATGTGGACTTACATATTTTCATTTAATGTCATACATAATAAAGCTTTTGGTACATACTTCAAAACATTTAAGAACTAGGTGATGATTAACAAGTTTTTTCTATTTTGAGCAAAATCGGAACGCCATACAGGTCCCTCTGAGTAGATGTCAAATTCACGATATTGCATTGTGAGTGTGAACTTGACTCCTGTTCATTGTGTTGGAGGAAATTTTCATACTTTCTGATACTGTATAAGAATAGATACTTGTGACACAAGGTCTTCGCTACGCCTCGGCTTCGCCTCGGTTACGTCTCGGGCTCCGGCTCATATTGCAACTACAAACTCGTCCGAAAACATTTTTGAACACATGCATTAGTTTCTACGATTACTTAGAAAATGGAGCATGACATACTTATTACTGAGTTGGCCCCTAAACTTATTGAGAGGACTTGACCATGAGTTTGCAAGAAAGATGTGAGGGGTTCGACAGCTCAGTTGGTTGGTACGTGCGCCAGTTCCAGTTATTTGAGTGCAGTAATTATACATGAAATAATCTTTCTCCCTCTCCCAGTTCATCGATATTCTATGTTGCAGTTTAAAGTTTCCCTTTTTACAAATCACCTGCAGCCCGCGTATACGATGCGAAATCGGAAAACATACTTTCCAAACTAGTTAGGCTATCTTAACGACATCTTAACTCTTCTTCTATATTTCCTGTGGATTTATTAGGTGACACAGTACCTGCTTATATTTGAAATTGCTCATTCAGCTACGACATCAAGTCAAGTTCGAGAATCTGAACGTGAAATAGTGATTCTTATGAAATTCAACTCTAAAAAACTGCGCTTTAATTTGACACACTCAGAGCCACTGGTTTAAAGATTTATTGCAACGCTAACTTCCCTTTATATATGTTTCACCTGCGTGCTTGAAGTTCCGTCGAATTTACTATTAAACAAGGAATTAACCACAGTTGAAATTCTACTATAGCGAAGAGGCAAAACTAAGGAATGCCAGAACATAAGATCTGTAGAGCAAAGATCATTGGTATTTTATTGCAAAATAGAATAACATACTATAATCGTTCTTAAATATATGTTTGCGATCGTATACTCAGCTATACGTTGAGGGCGCAGTTAGTGTCTGTTCACAGGAAATGCCTTAGGGGCCAGTGCTTCCGGCGTCGTGACTAGGCTAACGCTTCTGGATTTGCAAATAACACAAAAACTCTGCCTTTGTCGCCTGACTCTGACTATTGCATATAAACGAGGCCCCAAGGCAAACGAATTTTAAAAGAGAAAAGTTACTCATTCAGAATCGATGCATTCACATAGAGTTCCTACAGTATTTTTCAATTGCGAAAAGCGTAATTACTAATCAAAAGTTACACATTTTGCAATCTGCATATGTTGGAGGAAAAATAAAATAAACAGAAATGTGGAATGATGGATTGAATAGTAATAGCCCGTGCGATTGTAGTTCTATTGTAATCCCTAAAAGATACATTCGGAATTTCCATTTTTCATCTTGTCAAATGGACCAACATGTTGACAAGCAAATGCAAAATTGAAGAGATCGTGTTTTTTCATTTCTTCCTTATCCCATCTTTTTAAATCAAATGTTGGCATTTGTGTTTGTCTAGAATTAATTTTTTAATATTTGTATGCTACATTCCAATGAGCAAAAGCTGATAAGATTAAAAAGAATAATTGGTAACTTCATTCATTCGTTCGTCAAACACATTTACTAAACAAATGAATCGAGTTTTTGAAAAAAAATCTTCCCAGCGCGGGCTCATTTTCAATGCGCGCTCGCACGCGGCTCGTTTCATTTCCAAGTTTGAGAATGTCCAGAACGCGCGTTTTTCGGATCTCGGGCTTCACGTTTGATAATGGATTTACCTCGCGCTGCGCGCTTAACTACATTCGGTCCTCACGCTTTGTTCCCGCTTTTTTGTGATGCAAAAACGTCAATTTATAAGAAATTCTCCAATTTTCTTTGATCAGATAACCCGCCCGGGTTATGAGAGCTAGTTCAGTAAACCGGACGTGTATCTATTCTCCAAACATTAGCCTTGAAATACTTGAAATCGCTTTTCATCACATAAAACATTTTAACACCAGACTAAAAACTTACCAGGAATTTTTCTTTTCTTTTCAACACGATGCGCTGAAAACCTAAAAATTCATTTTATGTTTTCGTTGCGTAGAGAAAGGCTTTTTGATTTTCCATTCCTCACAAAATTTTCAGTTTTCCTCGTCGCCATTCTTTTTACGTCTATGTTTTGATCCTAGAGATGGCGTTATAGTTTTGGATGCCAGAAAAATTATTTCACTCAAGGCTCTTCCGACCGTGAGGGTTACTTCCTCATTACAACCGTCGCGCTTTTTGAGCTCGATTTTTTTTCGTTTTTCGCTTTGTTTTGCAGGAAAGTCAAATTTTCGATTCACCAAAAGCATTTCTGATGATTCAGTGAGAAACAGTAGGCCCTACAAAGAGATATGTGAGTATTAACTATACGTATTAACGAAAAATGGTCAAGAGTGAATTTGTAGAAATGTTTGATACACAAATTTGTCATTTCCAACATTTTTTTTTTTTTTTTTGTACATAGCATAGTTTTTCTAGACAATAGTTATTGAAAGTTTTCAAAAAGCATTATCAAAATGATAACAAAAATCATAGGATAGACAGGTGCATGTTATCACACGGAGCACGATGTCACAGCAACTTTATTTATAAAATTAATTACCAAAGGGCAGCACCCGTCATTCTCAAAACTTGGTAGTGTGTGCTTATCTTTGTTGTGTTTACACTGTTGAGATCGATCCAGCCGTGTTTACTTAAAATCAAGTTGGAAGTTTTTTGCGACCATGAGTAAAATTTTATTATCTAATATTCAACGTACTGGAAATGAAGCTGATGTTTTCTCAGAATAGACTTTCATATTATCTTGGAAAATGTGGTTTTATCTACCACGTGAAAATACGTAACATTATTAATATCTCAAACGTGTCAGGCATAATGTTGTTAGGAGTAAAAATATACCTTTGGGGGATGTTGTCCCAAATTCAATTTTGATATCACTGCAAAAATAATACGTGATATCACCTAATAACAATCAAAACTCATGATATTCAGTAATTTATGACAATAGATACAAAACATCAACATCAGTTTCAAAGTTTCAATTTTATGATACATATTTTGCAATAAAAAATTGTTTTTGTACTTTCCAACATTAATTCATGTTTCCGTTAAGCCTTCTCTTTTTTTTACATTACAGCGAACTTTAATGTATTGATATTTACGTGAGATATAGTTTGGATAACATTTTTCGTGCAATTACATCTGATGTGACACCCGTAGAGTAACGATCACACATAATTCAAAGCTGTTTAATAGAAAAAAAAACGTGTGACAACGTGTTCTGCGTTCTATCCTTCGTCTTATCACAAGAACTATTTCCAGTATATTCGCATACATTTTAAAAATGAACGATTTGTTTTTCGAACTGCGCAAAATATTAACTGCGTTTATCGAAATTTTGTTACAATATTTCATGAAATTACGTTAATTATTTACGGAGTGACTGCGTTTATTCAAATCCCGATATAAGTAGCCAGATTTCTATAGTAGGAAGAGCAAACCAGGAGAAAAGGCCATTCAATAAAAAAATTTCATTGAAACAGTCGTATTTTTTCGGTACGTATAGACATTCTCGATTTGAATCAGAATTTGAAAATTTCCTTTTAAATTGTTAAAATCTTCTTATAAGAGCACCCGAATAGAAGTTCCATCTAGTCCAAACGAACAACAACCATTTTTGTGACAGGCTCGTTCGTAAATTTTCGTTGAATCATTATGCAAAATTGGTTTTTCCTGTCACGAGGGATACGCGCTGGAAACGAACTCCTGGTGCCACGCATTCATATTCCATTTCAAAGAACGAAATTCAATCACAGCAAGCATGTGCTTTCGAAATTCTTGATAATATTTCCAATGGAATTGAATTCCAATGGGTCTTTTATTTAGAAATGGCTATCGTGTATGGGATATCTAGGAAAGCAATTAGAAAAGATAATGAAAGCGATATTTCTGAAAGAGGGGTTGCTATGGTTGCAGTTGAGCATGACAGGATATCAATCAAAATAATCGGCAGCATAGATATTTGTGATACAAGTGTGCAAAATAGGTAATTGCTTGCGAGTATAATTTTGGATGCTCGGAGCATGTGTCGAGCTGTTGGCTTATTGAGCAATCACGCCAGTTAGCTATCACCTATGCACGCGTGTATCATAAGCTTTTTTTTGTCCCGTTCGAAATAGTTGTATTGGGAGGGGAAAACTAAAAATACTGATCTTATATCGCTTGCAGGTCCATCTGAGACCCCCTCTCCCAACATCTGCTGCCCCAAAACCAAAAAAACAAAATTTCAATCACTAAAAGATTCTTTTTAAGTCGAATTTAAACTTATTTCTATCAGAAATTTTCAGCAAGGGACGAGAGAAGTGTTGTAATTTTATTATAGAAAACTCCATATTTCAAATGAAAAATGCCATCGTTACCTGCTCAGTGCACTCTACCTCCTGAAAATTTTAGATAACATGATTGGAATCAGCATCTTTCGTTATCAGCTCGAAGTTCTTCCTCAAGATTGTATCGAATTCTCCAATTCCAATGGAAGATCGAACAACATAACTTTCCGTTTTCAGAATCACAATCTTTGACATCGTTCACAGACATATTATAGAGCTCTTCTCGCCTGCTGTCTCCAGTTATTCCAAGAAGCGAAGCAGCCTTCAAATATTGTAATATAAGTCCTACATAACCTAACAAAAAATTGTAAACAAGTTTATTGAGTGTATTCAAACAAACCAACATCACATTTTCTGAGATTGATTTTTTTTTGAATATTTTTTTATCCTCTCTTCCTCTTACGGTTTTGAGAGCCTTTACATAACACTTTTCCTCGACATGTACTAACCTCTCCTTCACATAAACTCTCAAAAGTTCGAGGCAGGAATCGAACCAGCAACGAGACGGAGTGAGTACAAAGTTAATGCCTCAGCTTAGTTCCCACGACCAAGTGACTACCCAAGCGCAGTTTTGTTTTCTTTGAATTGATCAACTCCATATAATTCACAAAACAGATTTTGGAGCATGCTAGCTGTCAAACTGTTACCAGTTACCTACTGCCCTACTGTCACAGTTGATATACTAAAGTGTTCCCATTTAACATACTGTTACTCACATTGCCTTTAAGATGTCGCGAGTATACTCTATAAAGTCTAATCCACAACATTAAATATGCAAACTTACGGAAGTGTGAAGGTACCAACGCCAGACTTCGAAGCTACCAATGCTAATTCTCTAAGCATTGAGTAGCTGTTTCTTTAGGTAGTTCGGAACCTACCTTAAACTGTAGGCTCTCCTGACCCCTGCGTTAGTGGTGAGGTGCGCAAAGAAATAGAGAGAAGGTTATTCAGAGACTCTCAAAACCACTAACAGGAAGAGAGCATAAACAAGTATTCCATCAATTTCTGTACATGTTGCTAAATTGTTTGGTCAGTAATATAGAAATGTTGGTATTCATAACCTTACTAATATTAAATATTAGTATTTTGATTATTACAAACCTTAATTTGAGTCTAATTGCTTACTTTGAAAAAGATGAAATAGATGAGGAATGTTTGACAGTTTTGAGGATCAGTTGACTGGAAGAAGTTGGAAATCAGGAGGGGGGGTTGGGAAATGGATTTCAAAAAGTTTCACAAAATTCTATTTGCTGATGATTCTAGAAAATAAATACGCAATGATTCCCACTGATAAACAGTTAGTCTTACTGTCTCAATGAGAGATTCAGAGAAAAAATAAGTGAAGTAGGAAGAATTTGATTTCTGATATTGACAAGAGAAACTTTCTCTTCGGTTGGTACTTTCATTTTGTATCAATAGAAAGATCGGCTTTTTTACTTCTCTTTCAAGATAAATGAGAAAAACTTGTTAGCTTCACCTGCCACTACTTGAAATACTAGTGAAATTAACACGGAGAATATCGCCAGTCTTGTGCACTTATTTACTTTCGGAGGATCATTAAATTTACTCCATTGCACATGAGACCCACTAGCAAATAGTAGGAACGTTGGGAAACAAGAAAGCTCGATTAGCACTTGGTTGCTTCCTCTTCAGTTGACTTTGGCGAATTAAGGCGTGATCCTCATCGACTGGACCAACACGACACTTGTAAGCTTTAATCCCTCTTCTGGGGAATAAGCCCCCCTGGGCTCTGAGATTTTCGTACAACCTGATACAAGCAAGAAATAGCATCGGCATCTAACCATTGTTCAACTTGACATTGATAAATGTGCCAGAAACTATCGTGTGGGAGTTAAGGAATGTTTTCGTTTGCATACTTAATCAAATCAATTAAATTGGACACCCCAAATTAATGAACCGCAACTTTTCGAAATAAAGGGGTTTTTTTGTTTGATGTGAGGGGTGAATATTTTTTCGTTTTTTCAGATGCGTATTTCTCTTTCTAGCTATGATGTTATACTTTTAAATTTGAATAAAACTGCATTATAATATTCCAAAAGTGTAAGTTTTTGTTCTTACTCCTAATTATGAAAATAAGTCAAACCAGAAGAAAATAAAATTTTTTCGACAATCAGAAAGTTGTAACTGAAGCATTTTGGATCTTGAATAATAGGAATATGTCGATAAAAATTGTTTTCAAATTATATTTATATCTGCAATGAATTAGGAAATTTGAATAGAAACTATGAATTCAAGAGGAAAAAAATCTGCCCGCTGCTCGGGCACATTCTCATGGCGCGCTGCGCGCGCGGCTCGCAAATTTGAGCGCGCCTAGGGCGTGCGTTATCCGGATCTCGCGCTTCGCGCTCGATAATGCATTTACCTCGCGCTGCGTGCTCGACTTCATACGTGTTTAATTCAGTTTACAGTGTAATGCATACACAGAATTACAAATATTGCAAAACTGCTGGGAACCTCCACTTCTATAAAGATTTTTTTTTTTTTTCATTTTTGATATTCTTATATTAAGTTTACTTAAGGCTCTACTGGCCTTGAGAAACACATTCTCATTACAATACTCGCCACTGATATTTACATCTCGCATAGTTCGGCTAGCAAATTTAATTTTTCATTGTGTAAGAAGCGTTGTCACGACCGAAGAATAAAAAATATACGCCGTATTTAGAAAAATTCCATGTAAAACTTGTGAAACTTTTTTGTAAGTGTGTTATCACGATGAAAACAAAAACTATTTGTCCTATCGAAAAAAATCAACAATGGATTTGTAGACTTTTTAAGGTAAACAATTTTTGTTTCCTTCATTTTTCTCATATCTCGTATAGTTTTGCTCAAAAATGAAACTTTTCATTTTTGGTAACATTTCTCGATTTAAACAAAAACTATGCATCTGATGAAAAAATGGTGTGTATAAAATTTATAGATCCTTTTGAAATAAATAATTTTTTATCTTAACATTTTTTCGCACCTTGCATAGTTTGAGCGG
>WSXT02148254.1:0-10333 GCA_011762715.2 Neuroterus valhalla
AGCGGGGTAAAGTTATGAGTTTAGATATCATTTGATACATTTCTTGGTGCTAAATCAAAACAAAGTTCGATAATTTTTCGAAAGATGGCCCTGCAACGGTCTCAAGATTTGACCTAAGTCAAGGTTGGACCATCTAATCATTTTCCGTATTTTTTGTGTTGTGCATCCCGTAATTAACAACGTCTTATACGGGTTCGCTCCGTTTTATAACTTGTTTTAATGCGGTGTGTCTCGATGTAAAATAATACATGTTGTCAAGGTTGGACCACCCATTTTTTTCAAACGAATATATTGTGATATAATTCAAAGAAAACATCGTTTAACTGCATGGTAACCCTAGATTAAAGCAAGAAAACGAATTCTGATGGATGAGATGATTAATTTTTAATTTACAGCAGGTATTCCAGGTATAAGCGGAAAGCGATAAGGGAAATGATTGTTGATCCTTTTTTTACTTAATTTCTATGTGAAATTACGAAAAAAAGAACGCGCAACGAAGAAATGCATTGCCTCCATGCATAAAATTTTTTCTTGTAAGTTTTCGGGGTTGGTCCAACCTTGACTACATGGGCATACCTTGAACATCTTTTTTTTTTAATCGCTCAGTATTTTTTTTTCGATGAGTTGAATGAATTTAGTTCTATGTTAAGAGATTGGGACTCAAATCAAAAATATGTTCAACGTTGACAACCTTCCCCTGCAGTTCAATACAAGAGTCCAAATTTTTTTTTTATTGTGATTGGATTTTTGTTGGTTGCTTTTTCATATATTTTCTGTGCGGAACTCATTTATTTTGGTTAAATATTCTGCTGCTTGGATGAAAATTGAATTTTATTGTTAAAAATTGAACTATTTGGTTGAAAGTTGAACTACTTCGTTAAAAATAATTTTTTTTTGGTTCCAGACTCATCACTTTGGTTGAGAATTTTCACAATATTCTTGAAGATTCATTTATCTTTTTCGCTAAAAACTAATGGTTTGGATTAAAAATGTAACCATTCCGCTTTTGGTTAGAAATTTATCTTTTAAGTTCAAAATTCCACTATCATATCAAAAACTGATAAATTCCAATTTAAAATCCAACCACCTGGTTGGAATTCCCTTTAAATAATTTATTAATAGTCTTTTGGTATAAAATTATGATTCTTGATTTGAAAATCATCTTTATGGTAGATAATTTAACTATTTGGACTAATGTTGAACTCTTTTGTTGAAAATTGATTTTTTTTTGTTGCAAATTCGTCATTTTGGAAGAAAAACTTTAAATATTTTGTTGGAACTTCGTTTCTTTTGTTTGAAAATTAATTTTCCTAAATGCAAAGGTAACTGTTCCTTTTTTGGTTGGAAATGTATGTTTTTCATTGAACATTTTTCTTTTCTAGTTGGAAATTGATCGTTTTCAGTGAAAAGATCATCTTTTTTGTTGAAAATTCATCCTTTTTGTTTGAAAATGCAAATGTTTGGTGTAAAATCTATTTCTGATTGAATTCGGCTGTTTAATATTAATAATTTAAATCTTTTTGCATTATGATGTCAACTACTACATGTTTTTGCTGAGAATCCATCTTTTCAGTTTGAAATTATTCTCTTTTTATGAGCAGTTAACTTTTGTTGAATGAATTCAACTTTGGTTGAATTTCATTCCTTTTAGCTAAAACTGCAGCTATTTGTTGTTTAATTAATGTATTTTGGCTGTAGATTCAACCATTTTTTTTGTGGAATTTCGTAGTTTGCGGTAGAACTCAACAATTTTTGAATTAAAATAAAAAGTTTTTCGATCAAAATATTAACTATTGAATGTTCATCGAAGAACTAATTTTTTTGTTAAAAAAAACACTATTTTTTCGTATTTGAGGCCTAAAAATCAACATCTTAATAGGAAAAAAAAACTGTTATTTGAAAATTAAAATTTTTGGTAGAACATTTTTCCTCTTCGTAGAAAATTTATTATTCTGGTTGTACTTACTAACCGCGCCCAACGCTGCTTAACTTCAGTGATTGGACGGGAACTGGTTTTTCGAGCGTGGCATGGCCATTCTTCTTGGTAGAAAATTAATTTTATTGGTTGAAAATTGAATTATTAGTTCGAAAATTCATTATTCTTATTGAAACTCCAACTAATTTCTGTGTATTTTAAAGGAAGCTTCTAAGTGTACTTCAGAAAAGAACAATTCAGGTTGAATTTTTTTATTTAACAGAAGTTATTGAGAGTTTTAGTTTTTGCTTTCTGTGTAGGGAAAAGTTCCAATTCTGGTATAATCCTCATAATCAAGGCCTCATTTGATTCTCGGAAGGACTATCTACAATTCTATTTGGGTAGTGTTGATTTAAATTTGAACTTTCATTGTTTATAACAATTAAAATTCAACAATTAGGATTGGATAAGAATTGTAACTTTTTGTTAATGAAAAAGAAAATGTGAAATTCTAAATAACTCCTGATAAATGAACAATTTCACCTGAATTTTTTTCTGAAGCACACTAAGAAGCCTCCCTTAAAATGCAAAACGATTAATATTAGATATATTTTGGTCAATTTTATGAATCATTATAAAGATTATCGAATTTCGAGATTGAATTACGTAGAATAAATCCTTGAAACATCAATTAAAAATTCAACTACCTTGTTAAAATCATACTTTTCGTGGAAAATTCGACTTTGTTGAAAATTTGTTTATTTAGGATGAAAATTCACCTTCTGGGTTGAAAATTCAACGGTCTTCTTAAAATTCCGTCCTTTTGTCTAGTAAATTTAATTATTTGGTCCAAAGTTCAACTTTTAATTTAAAAATTTGTCATAGTTTATGTACGACCCCTATCACTCGATATATTTATTGATAATTGTTGTCTGTTTCAGAAAATAGTGTTGCATAATTCTTCATTCAGATTATTTATTGACAAATTTCAATTTGATTATATTATAAAAGAGCATATCACTTTTTGATGAGGAATTTCTCCTCGCTCCAATGATTGGTAACTTCTAACTTCGTGTAGCGTCATGTACAGCGTGGTACAAAAGAAAATAAAAATGAGTCGAATATAGCGAAAAACTGGTTTCCTCCTGAGTCACAGTCTATAATGACGAAACCTCAGGGAGCCTGGAGCATGCCCCATCAGCCAAAACTCCGTCGCCAAGGAAGCTACACTGCTACATGAAAAATTGACCATCATTTCCGGCTGATGAGAAGGTATATTTGTAAATGTAAAGCCATTGAGAAAATGACAAGTGGGAAACATTCTTGGATTTAGAATCAGATGACAGTCGAAATTTTGAAGAAATTTTCGTTTTAAAGAATTAGCTATTATCGTCATTTCAACTGAGAGTTATGGGAAGGGACATAAAACACTATCTGAAATAATAATGATTCAAAAATTGATACAAGAGGTACATATTATTCTATATAACTTATACAATTTTTTAAATCGAGAAGTTGACAATTTACTACCCACCCCTCAAGTTTCAAATTCTTCAATAGGACTTTTACTAAAAGCACCGTTACGAGTTTAAATTATTCTTGAAGTTCAAAAGGTTCCGAATTTGTTAGATTTTTCATACGATCAATCGAGGGCCCGGATGCAATGAGGGGACGAGCGCTCGAAAACGCTAAAAAGTATTGTCCAAACGTCTTGTGATATCGAAATTTCGAAACTCAAAAAATTAAATAAAAATAAATATGCGCTTGTAGATAATGATGAGACAAAACGTTTTTCTACATGAAGTTCTTCAATCTCATTTATATTTTTGATAATAAAAATGAAAAAGTGATAAAAAAATGTTGCCATATTGAATTTTTTTTTTAAACATAAATCGTCTCGATTCAGACAAATATTATTGAAACTCTTCAAAATTTGGTATACACATTCATTATAACCTAGCGATGCCTAGGATGTGGAGAAACAACTGAAAAATTCTGATTGTTCAATAATAATTAATTGCAAACGGAGACCTGTCGGTAAGCACGTTTTCTTAGCTTCGACGAAGGAAAGTATCGAGTGAACTTTGAAGTTGAAACGACTTTCAGTAAGACATTTGTTCCTTAATATCGAAGGAAAATTTCTGAACATTTTTGGGTCAATTCATTGAAAATTGACGGAAATATCCATTTTGTAGGAAAACAGGCGACGCCGTGTATACGATTGCGTCCTTAGCAGATTCAAGGGCTTCTCAACGTTAGTACTCTCGCCTGTATACTCTCCCAGAAAAGACTCGTCTCTTCAAAAATTCCACATTAAAAAAGGCTGCCTTTTCCCTTAGAATTAGAAGTGAATTAGAAAATAAATTAAAATAGGAAAATTTGTGCTGTGAAAGTTGTTACATTCTTTATTTTGTTTCCTTCGTTTTAGTAATACAGAATGTAAACAAACCGTCTCATGCCTTTGTTTTGAAATTTTCACTGTGAAAAATGTTCAGTGTCCCAAATTGTTTCGGACTGTGCAGATCGCTCTCTGTTCCATTAGATTAAATTGAATATTATATTTTTGTCCTGTGACTGTAATAAAATATAATTCTTAATTTCTAGTTACTTTTAAGTTTTGGAATTATATCAGAACTTCAAATAGGCCGTAAAAGGCTTCGCAAGGGGAGCAAGTGGAAGGGAAATGTGACAAAAGATTGCAGAAATAAGGTAATAGAATAATGATATCCTCATCATATTGAAAATATTCCATTCAAAACGCTTGTTGGCATATTGGAATTTTAAATTCAATAAATTTGAAAATTTCGGTTACACGTTTATTTTAAAGTTATTTAAAGGACTCAGTACATAAAAGTGACAGCTTTGATATGTTCTAAAGAAGTGTTTTTTAAAATTGAAGGGGGCGACAAAAAATTTTGAGTTTTCAAGCGCTCATGTTACGCCCAGATTTGATATTCAAAAGCTCCACAAATCCCATCAAGCTCAAAATGTATATGAAAACAATGATAATGTGGATATCGACATGCCCTTCATGATTTCTCTTTACAATTAGTTACAAGGTTCAAATAAAAAATTACTTTCAGAGTTTCATAATCACAAACCTATTTTATTATGTTTTGAAAAAATTTCTATGAGTGAAAAATAAGGTTATGCGCGTTCTTGGCGCTATCTTCTAATGCTTTGCTGCTTGTTTCAGAAAAAATTGTTTGCAATATATAGAATATTACTTTTTTCTGATAACGAAATGAGTAAACGTTTCTATAATCAATTGATTATTGTTTATATTAATTTTCTCTCAGAACTCTCTTTTCTTCGAATAATGCTATAAACTTGCGGTTTTTTCTAACATTTTGAACTTGTTGTTAACTTTCTAATTTGATTGAGATAATAATTAATTTATATTGATGAAATATTTGTTAAATCAATCTATTATTTTTTATAACTTTCTTCACTTAGCGTAATGCTAGAAATTTGTGATTATTCTGAGATTTTGTTCTTAAATCAGGTTTTTAAAGGTTATTTACTGGACTACTCCTAATAATTCCATTCTTTCTTCTTTTATGTTGTAAGAAATTCTTTTTCTTCAAATCGATATTTTTTGTAGATTATTCCCTTTGTTGTTTATTTATTATTTGTGCATTACTAAAAAATTGCGAGATCTTGGAAACAATACAACTTTCCCACATTTTTCTAAGAGAAGATTGTTATGAACATTGTGAAAAACAATTGAGTTATCCAAGTCCAAAATCTCGTGTAGTTTACGAGATCTTGATGAAGAATATGCTAATAAAACAAGCTAAGAAAAAGAAAAAATGTTACATGAAAAAGCAAAAAACTTAGATTGCTTAGCTATTTAAGGCAAAGAACTGCACCGATGTATATAATTATTAATACTCTGCAAAGCAGTGGAATTCATGATAAATAATTTATTGACACAAAAGCGATAATGTTTGTGATGTAGCATAACAGAGATTTAGGAATAATAAATGGTTGTATCTAATATTAAATTTCCAGTGATAAAAGACTGGAGAGAATGTATGCAAATTCTTGAATTTTTTCATGCAAAAAACTTTACCAAAATAGACAATTATACAGATATGACAAAATAGTGGAATCCCTGTTAAATCATAATCTGTCAAGAAAAAGTGATTATATCTATGATACAGCATAAAAAGGTTTAGAAGTAATAAAGAGAGTATCTAATTTTAATGTTCCTGTGTTAAAACTTTCATAAAATGTCTGATAAATGATCAGAAATTATGATGAACAAGTGTAACAATGTGTTTTGTTATTGGGGAATAAATATGCTAAAATATGAAGCAGTCGATTTTCTATTAGGTAAAGGAAAAGGCAGCTTTTTTATGTTTAATTTTTGGAGAGACAAGTCCTTTCTAGGAGAGTATACAGGCGAGAGTACTAAGGGAATGTCCATAAAGTACGTAACGCTGAAATCTCAAAATTTCGCGCCTTGTCTGTCTTTTCATAAGGCTACCGTAACAATTTTACTCTCTCCTGTCTGTAACCTAATGTAATGCCTGTTCAAAAAAGTAGAAAATAGGTAAAAAATATATATATATATAACTAGAGGGAACCTGTGAAGGACACAAAACATCGCGAAACCGCAGCCGCAAGTCGAATCCAATCTCGAACTCAGGTAACGGCGGGGAATAAGTTTGAGCCGAGTTGAGCAGACACACAATGCTTACTTGCTCAGTAATGTTGTAAATCTCTCAATTTCATACTTGGAAAACGTTACGTCACATTTTGAAAATTCCTGTCTGTCACTCCGTAACGTTACCATAACAAAACTTTTGTAGTCAGTCTGTCTAATAGATCGTTACATAATTTATGGACAGCCCCTCACGTTGAGAAGCCCTTGGATCTGCCAACGACGTAATCGTATATGGCGTCGCCTGTTTTCTTACAAAATGGATATTTCCGTCAATTTTCAATGAATTGACCTAAAAATTCCCAGAAATCTTCCTCCAATATTAAGAAACAAATTTCTCACTGAAAGTTGTATTAACTTCAAAGTTTACTCTATACTTTTCTTCGTCGAAGCTGAGAAAACGTGCTTACTGTTACGTCTCCATTTGCAAATTATTATTATTAAACAATTGGAATTTCTTGCAATAGTAATAAGAATTTATTAATATAATTTGACTACGTTGAGGAAATGAATTAGGTACCTTCAACGAAGGAAGTTTATTTAGGTAAGACAACTGGTAGCGTACTCAGAGGTAGACCGAGGGGAGAATGAGTTGATGAAGCAAATATATTAAAGAAGCAATAAAAACACAATAGCTTGCTTGAAAAGATGCATGGGTATCAATGAAGCAAAAGATGTACCCAAAAATAGGAATTTATGAAGAAAATTAGGAAGAGTGACACAAGAAATAAAATATTTTATATACTCAAGGGCCTGTATGAAATTTCCCTGCAACTGCCCAATTAAATGTACAAAAAAAACCTGGTCCAAGATAATTTCTGATACACAGTAAAAAAAGAAAAATATATCAGCACTTAATCTTTACGATGGGTAATACCGGTTGTCGAAAAGAAATACGATTCCAGTTTCAGGTTCATTACCACTGCTGGTCTCCTTTTTTTCGGTGGCTATTCTATTCTTCTAAGGAAAGTCCCGTTATTCAGCGCATTTACGACGAAGCTCCCAATTCTAAATCGTGGGAGCGCAAGAAAAGGTATAGAAAGTCCCGTTAATCGTACACCCCTTGTGTCTCTCTTTCATGTGTTTCACATCCCCTCTTTCTTCATCTACCCTCCTCAAGAACGTAATCATGCCCCTTGTCTAGAATCTAAAGATTTGAAAGTTGACAGCACTCGGGGCAAAGGAAGCCTACTTCTTTTCTTTGTAGAAGAGCTCAGTTATCATTGGCCATAATGCAATAAAATTGTCCTATTCACAAATGAAGATCATCAACCTAATTACTATTACCATAAACCAAGGTGAACCTGGTGCAAACGAGTTTTTTGTTACTGTAGAGTGTTCCAATTCCAAGAGGACGAACGTAGCCGTCGATTTCGCCAATGAGTGTCGCGTGTGTTTCACTTATGCTTATAGCAAACATGTCGAAGAAAAACAAGAAGAATCGTTTCTTTCTCAAGAGGAATGCCAAATAAAATAAAGAGTGAAAGCAGTTCCCTCGAAATTTTTTCCAAGGATGGAAATCCAATATAAATGGTTCATACGGCTCTGGATGTTTATGTTGTAGATAGACTGCTTTGATTCCGGAGCTGGTTGCGATTTTACATGCATCTTGACTTGAATTGGAGTCAAGGAGCAAGGCAAGAAGGCGAATTTTTAAAACGACAGTTGAATTCTCAACCCTAAAAGAAGAATTTTCGACAAAAAATATGATTTTAACAAGATAGTTAAATTTTTAACTCGCTTCTAGTTTCCATCAAAAAAACCCTGATGTTTGACCTTAAGAGGTGAATTTCTCAACTGAGAAGATTTATGTTCTACTAAAAAATGAAAAAAAAAAAATTACGACCGATGAATGTTCAATAAATAGTTCAATTTTCATTTAGGAAAATTATTTTTCTACCAACAAGAAGAATAATGTTCTATGACAAAGACAAAATAAAACTTTTTCATGAATATTGTTCAAGTTTGAAGCCCAGAGGACTAATTATCTACAAAAGAGTTAAATTGTCAACCCAAAAATAGTCATCTCTAACGAAAAAGTTACTTCTTCTACTAAATAGTTCATCTTTCGAACGAATAGTTTGATTTTCAACCAACTGGTTGAATTTTCATAAACAAAGATGAATATTTAGATAAATAATTCAATTTTTATTTCAGAAAAATAGTTTTCTACCAACAAGAAGGTTAATTCTATGAAAAAGACAAATTTTTAACAAAATAAAATATTTCCTCGAATATTGTTTAAGTTTGAGGGCAAGAAGACCAATTATCTACAATAGAGTTGAATTGTCAACTAAAAGATATTCATCTCTAAAAAAAAATTACTTTTTTCCGAGCTTTTTTCACTAATTAGTTCATTTTTCTAACGAATAGTTCGATTTTTAACCCACTAGTTGAATTTTCATAGACAAGAATGAATGCTTAAATGAAAAGTTTAATTTTCTTTCAAGAAAATTAGTTTTCTACCAACAAGAAGAATGATGTTCTATGAAAAAGACGAATTTACGACATAATAAATTATTTTTGTAAATATTGTTCAATTTTTAAGCCAAGAAGATTCATCACCTACGAAAGAGTTAAATTGTCAACCCAAAAATCTTCATCTCTCACGAAAAAGTAACTCTTTCCACTAAATAGTTCATCTTTCAAACGAATAGTTTAATTTTCAACCAACTGGTTTCATTTTCATAAACAAAGATGAATATTAAATAAATATTTCAATTTTCATTTAGGAAAATTAGTTTTCTACCAACTTGAACAATAATGTTTAATGACAAAGACAAATCTTCAAAAAAACAAAATATTTTCATGAATATTGTTCAAGTTTGAAGCCAAGAAGACTAATTGCCTACAAAATTGTTAGGTTGTCAACCCAAAATATTCATCTCTGACATCATCTCAAATTAATAAAATTAATGTCCTACCAACAAGGAGAATAATTTTCTAGCAAAAAGACGAATTAAACAAAATAAAATATTTTCATGAATATTGTCCAATTTTGAAGCCAAGAAGACCCATAATCTATAAAAGAGTTAACCTGTCAACCAAAAAATATGATTTTCAACAAAAAAGTTATATTTTCTTAAAAAATCTCTATGCGAGTTATATTTTCTACCAAATAGTTCATTTTTCATTCAAATAGTTTAATTTCTAAGTTTCTAACCCTTGGAGAATAAATTTTTACTTAAGAATGGAATAATTGAATACCAAGAAGAAAAACTTTCTACCAAAAAAGTCCAATGTTTAACAAAATAAATTATTTTTTCACAAAACCATTGAATTTTCAAATAGTTCTATTCTCAAATTGATAGTTTTATCTTTGTATTAAGTTGTTGAATTTTCAAGCCTAAAGTTCAAGCAAATAGTGGATTTTTCAACCAAAAAAATGAATTCCGAAAAAGATCAATTTCAAACCAAAAATTTGTATGTATTTTCAACCCATAAAGGATGGATTTTCAACAGAGAGATCTTATTTTTACCAAAAACGATTAACTTTCAACTAGAAAAGAATAATTTTCAATTAAAAACATCAATATTCAAACAAGAAAGGAACCTTAACATTTGAGACAATTGATTTTTCGAAAAAAGAAACAAAATTCCAACAAAAGATTTAAAGTCTTTACTAAAACGATGAATCTTCAACGGAAAAAATTGATTTTCAAATGTAGAAGATGCGGATAGAGGGAAGGCCCCTGAGGTTAAACACCCCTGAGGTTAACTGCGAATACAAGAATAAGCAGTCGCGGACA
>WSXT02148265.1:0-10333 GCA_011762715.2 Neuroterus valhalla
CATTCCAAGGTAGGACTGAGACAGTTTCATTCCTAGCTTGGAATGAATTGTTTCATTCTAAGAGAATGAACATTTTTTAGTCGTTACTTGGAATGAACTTTCATTCTAAGAGAATGAATTTTCATTCCAAGGAATTTAGAGTGTATCATAATTCTCATCCATTCTTGTTGACTGACTGCTCAAACTAGCTGAAGCCTCAGGTTGAGCGAGCTGGAAAGTTTGAATCAGATCAATTTTCGGAATGGAATTATTTGTTGCAGTTTCATTTACGATCGAGACTCGATCATAATCAATATGACCTATTGCATTTTCTTCAACGACGAGCCTTTCTTTGGCTTCCTAATTCTTCAACAGTTAATTCTCTACTTATACCTCTGTTTTGCAGAATTAGGTTGGCCACATATAAAACATTCTGCAGTTCATCCTCTCCCTATTCTACTTCCTGTTAATCATTACGAAGACTATTGCGGAGACATAGATGAAAATATGCATGCCGGAATTTATGAAATTGGAGAAGAGAAGGGCTTCGTCATAGGATTGATCATGTGGAAACGTTTGTTCCCATTTACGGCTCGTAGAAAGGATCTTATTAACAAATATGGAAGAGTAAAAATACGCATAGATGGCAATGATGCAAACGAAATCGAACCAATATTGGATGAGGATCCTCTGAATGATCGATTTTATAGAAAATTTGGACCAGAAAACATTCGCTTTGCCGAGATACCTGAACTTTGATCATTCTGTTGAAAAGGATACAGTTATACAATAACGCAGGGGAGATACATGCAACGGAGTAGTCGACTTTTAAATAAACTGAATAAAATAAAAAACTTGTCTTCGTTCGAAAGTAGAAAAATGTATAGTTCTTACAGCAGGACACATACAAAATCGGAAGGACATGTCCATTTCCATTTATTTCTTATCATTTCTTTACCAGGAACTGAATATTCCAACAACGACTCCGCGTGAAGGAGACTACCGCTCGGTGGTCGCTCAGAGAAGATTGCTTCATCTACTCTTGCCGGGTTAAAAAGGCTGCCGGATGGTACACTGGCCAAGACTCACTTAGCTCTGCCAAGAGGTCCACGTCTTTCACATCTAGCATTTTCTTGCACCCTGGTGTCCATATGACCCCATTTGGTCTGGATCAAGTACAAACGAAGATCGAACCCCACAATTTGAGCAAAATAACTTTTTGGCCACCAGATTTTGGAAGAACGGAAAATTTTACGTCCAGACACACTTTGACTTTCTTATCAGAATGACTTCTGGAAGTCATTTAAAGATTAGCTCAAGTCAGATTCTCTTTCGTAACATCCAGCTGGTATTTCAGCTAGGATTGAGTCCCCCAACTACGTATCATTGTGTTTTTTGAGCTGTTGATCACGATCCTGGTGTCCATGTGACCCCATCACATCTGTGTCAAGGTTGAATGCACGTCAAACCCGTCGTTTCAAATGAAACCATTCTTCAAACCCCAGAATATGAAAGAACGGAAAATTTAACGTCCAAAAATGCTTTGATCTTATTATTGAAATGACCTCTGTAAGGCAATTAGAGGTTAGTTTAATTTAAATTCTCTTTCGAACCATCCATCTGGTATATCGGCTAGGACTGGGTTTCCAAAGTACGTATCATTGTGTTTTTTGGCTCGTTAATCAAGATCCTGGTATCCATGTGACCCCATCACGTCGGGGCCAAGGTGAAATGAAGCTCAACCCCTCATTCCGCGGAAAATGATTTTTCTGAAACCAGACTCTGAAAGAGCGGAAAATTCCACGTCCAGGCACACTTGGGCCTTATTATCCTAATGGCCTCTGGCAGTCATTTGGAGGTCATCTGAAAATTAAATTCTCTTATGAATCATCCAGCTGTATTTAAGCTCTGCTCCCTTAGCTCTGCCAAGAGGTCCGCGTCTTTGACATCTAGCATTTTCTTGCACCCTGGTGTCCATGTGACCCCATCCGGTCAGGATCAAATACAAACGAAGATCGAACTCCACAATTCGAGCAAAATAATTTTTCTGACACCAGATTCTGGAAGAACGGAAAATTTCAGGTCCATACACACTTTGACTTTCTTATCGAAAGGACCTCTGGAAGTCGTCTGATGGTCATCTTAAGTCAAATTCTCTTTCGAACCATCCAGCTGATATACAGGCTAGGCCTGGGTCTTTAAACTATGTATCATTGTGTTTTTAGGTCGCTGATCACGATCATGACGTCCATGTGGCCCCGTCACGTCTGGGGAAAGGTCAAAGCATTTAAGCCGTTATGGCTGGCACAAGAAAAAGTAGCCGTACGATGCAGGGATTCGGAAACCCAGTATCGGCGATATTTATTCAGCTTGCAGGTAGAGAGCAGCCTGGGTTTCTCCTGGTTTTTTGACCTGATGGGAAATTTTTCACCTTGATAGGGGAGTTGAGTGAACATCGAAGCGTTGGGAAATATGTTGTATAATTTTGTTTTGTTTTTTTAGAAAAAAAGGAGAAAGATACAAGATAGAGAAAGAAGTGGATTTGGAGGTTGCTTTCTCTGTTGTCTTTCCTCTTTTTTATTTCAGGTTTTATTAATAGGTATGTATATTCAAAAGTGCTTGTCCAAATAGGATCGTGGGATTCTTGGTTTATTTTTTTTATTTTATTTTATTTTTTCCCAGGAGTTGCAGTTTTTAGTTAAAATATCAAGTAAAAAGGCAAGTAGCTTTGCAAACCCACCAGCCATGACGGCTTATGCCTTCACCCAGGGACTTTGACAGTAACAAAAAAATAATTATTCACGAGATGAGGGGTCCGACCTTCTTTTGACCTTGCTCCAGACTTGATGGGGTCACATGAATACCAGAATCGTGATCAGCGACCCAAAAACACAATGATACGTAGTCTGGAGAGCCAGTCCTAGCGGAAATATCAGCTGGTTGATTCATAAGGAATTTGATTTTCTAGTTCGACCTTGACCCATGCGTGAAGGGGTCACATGGACGCGAGGATCGTCATAAGCCATCCAAAAAACACAACAGAAAGTAGTTTGAAGACCCAGTCCTAACTGATGTACCAGCTGTATGATTCAAAAGAGAATTTTACTCAAGATGACCTACAAATGACATCCAGAGATCATTTTGATAAGAAGGTCAAAGTGTTTCTGGACGTAAAATTCTCCGTTCTTTCAGAATCCTGTAAGAGAAAAATTATTATCCGCGGAATAAGTGGCTTGACCTTCATTTGACCTTGATCTAGACGAGATGGGGTCATATGGACACTAGGATCGTGATTCGTGACCCAAGAAACGAAGAGAACAAGCAAGCTCGAAAAAAATTCCATCTCGTTTTCCTTTTGTGGCCCTGTGTTATCATTATGCCTCGCAATAAATATTTAGTAAAGATAGAAAATTGACTTGTTTTTCGATATAAAAACAATAAAATTGTTTCTCCAAAAGATTTTGTACAATCGTACATAGTTTATAACTAAAAAGAGCTTTATAATTCATTGCAAATGGAAACCAAGATCGAAATTTTTAATTTTTATAAATTTGTGAATTCATGTGTTTACTTTATTTTTATCTAGTGAGCAAAAACTAATTTGCAATATATCTATTTACAAATGAACAAATTTAATACTTTCGATATTTCCTAAATCTTCAATATAAATGAATTGGCTATTAGGTCAAGTTTAGAATTTGTTTGCACATTTATTTATAATTTTTGGAAAAGTGTTTCGGAAGTTACCTTATTTATTAATGAAGTTGCTCTCGCAATTAATAAATATTGGATTTTTTTCCCCAGGTGATTCTCAATTCTCCAAAGTTTACAATAATCTTGTAACTTCTGTAATTTTTTTGAAAATGTATTCATAATTATATAAAAAATATTTCTGAACTGTAATCAGGTTCAGAGCGATCGATGCGCTTTTTTTCGCGTGGCCATTACAATTACTATGATAACCATAATCACGAAGGTATCGTCCTTTTATGATAAAAATAATATCATAACAATAAAATCATGTTATGTGTAATGAAGTTTTATACAATCTATAAAATCTTCTTCAGTAATTATGAATAATATTTTTTAACAATTCAAGGAATAGTATCCAAACATTATTCTAATTCTTTATAATTTGTCATTAATTTTAAAATAATTTCCATAATTTAGTGTTATACTTTTTTTTTGTTAACTTTTATTTTTATACAGTTACTTTATGAACTAAAATTCACGTTTTACCTGCCTCTGGGTCGTGCCGCATATCACTGCCGTATTTGTAGATTTATTTCATTTTTAGGAAAATACATACACTGAGAACTTTGTAAACTTCGAAATATTTTTTTCAAAATTAAAAAATAAATTTGCAAAAATATTGTGAACCTGACTAAATTTTATTGTAAATTAATTTATATGGAAGATCGGAAAAAGGGTTGAATTTGCTTTTTTATAAATTTATAAGATGCACATCATTTTTTGCTAATCTGATGGAAACAGATTATAAAAATTTTGGATAGAGTCTACAAAACTAAAAATTATGTGGAAGAACTATTTCGATATTTATTTTTCGTAAATATTATTCATAAATATTTTTTCAAAAATTATAGATAAATGTGCAAAAAATTTCTAAACTTGACCAGATTGCATGTTTATTTGGAAGATCCGGAACATTTATAAAGTACTGAATTTATTTATTTATAAGCTGATAAGTTGTAAATAGTTCTAGTTTTTTTAAACTTGAGAAAGATCGAATGAATAAACGAATTTATATAATTTATTATGTTCTAAATTTCGATCTTGGTAAATTTCCGAATTACCGAAAGTTTCTATTTTCTAGAAACTGTGAATTTGTTTTTTTTTTGTTATAAACTATGAAAAGTTGGAAACAAAAATCCGGGAAAGCAGTTCCAATATTTGTTTATGCAGAAATAATTCAATTTTATATCGAATTTTATATTATTTATTTTTTATTATTTATTTTCTATCATTTATTATTCATTATTTATTATTTATTATTCATTATTTATTATTTAGTATTTATTATTTATCGTTAAATATTAATCATATTTTTATGTTTTTATATTTTTTTTAATCATTATCTATTCGATGCGAGCACTACTGTACCGTCAATAGTTGCATGTATCATCGTGTATCAAGCGGTATTGTGTGAGTACGCGAGTGATACAAATTTGTGGTCGGCAACATGTCGTTGATAGCGCTACGGTGAATGTCTGACGCTCTAGATGTCAAACCTTCATCCTTTTCGGATGGTGTTGTTGAACTTTGGTCCCAAATTACGACTTTTTGTTGTTATCAATCGCGAAATTCTTTCTTATTGACTTATAGTTGGGAGTATTAGAAAGAAAAAGAGAAAGTCTGGAAGAAACTTGAGGATAAATAAGATAAGGAGAAGGAAAAGGAGGTAAACAGAATGAAGGAAATAAAAGTCATAAAAGATAGGTTGAGCAAACTAGAGGCAAAGGAGGTAGAAAGGAACACTGAAATAAGGTTTAGCGAAAGGACAAAAGAAAATGAGGTAAGAGTATATGAGGAGAATAAAATGCTACGTAGGAGATTAGTGCTGGTCGACAAAAGAATAGAAGGAGAACAGAGAAGGAAAAGAGAAAAGAACATAGTGATCAAAGACTACAAAATCGATAGTGAGTGGGGAGAGGAGGAGGTTAATAGAGAGGTGGAAGGAAGGAAGGGATGGCATGGTTCTGGTGACATTAGGAAGTGAGGAGGAAAGGTTTGAGATAATGGGTTAAAAAAACTTCCTGAGAGACAGGTGGGAGGAAGAAAGGAAAACTGGTGGCGCTGTTCGCAGATTTCAAAGCAGTGTTCGACTCGGTAAGCAGTGTTCGACTCCTGAAGTCAGTCTCAATTCAATTTCTGACGGATAATGCTTATCCGGATAACTTCTCATACTTGAATTCAGTATTCTTCAGTTTTTAACGTTTACTTCTTCAGTTTAGAATATTTGAAGGATTTATCTGAGTGTATGTCATATGTCATATACGTGAATTCTTTCATAATTGATTAATTTTAAGCTCTTACTGATCTGTCCTTATCCTTCATCATGACGTGATGCGACGATGCGCTTACAAAGATAAGAAATCTTGCTTGAAATTAAATAACTTTGTTAGAAACTTATTTTTTCATCGAACATTCAACATTTAGGTTGGGATCCATGTGATTTTTCGGAAATTGGTCATTCTTGCTTGGAAATTCAACAGCTTATTACAAGATCCAGTTTTTGCTAAAATTTTATTTAATAATTTCGTAAATTATTCCAAAGTCGGGTTGTATCAGGCAAAAATGTTTTATCAGAAGCAGTCTTTAGTTACTATAATCTAATCTTATCTTTTATATTTGTTTTGGTAACGCATTGTTCACTTGATTGTCTATAATTATGTGAAAATATGAAGAAGTGTTTGAAATGAAGAATACTGTGAAGAAAAATTGTAAGGAGAATAGAGAATAGAATAGAATTAAACTAGAAGAATAACGCGCGCCAAGGCGCGCGTCTCTGTTCTTTTATTGTTAACTTCTTTATATCAAATCGTTGCAATCCAACGTATCTCTTCTCCTCTTATTCCCTCCTCCTCCTAACTCTCTTTCTCTCTTAGCTTTCTTCTTTCTTGTTTCCTTCTTCTCTTTTTTTTTCTTACCTATTTCTCTCTTTTCGTGACCCCTCACCTTCTCTCCTTCACTTATCCTCTATTTTATTTATCTCCTTCTTCGCTAACTTTTCTCCTTCTTTTCTCTTCTTATTCCCTCCTTCCTTCTTCACCTTACTCTCTTCCTATCCAGACTGTCCTTTCCTCTTTTATCTCTTCTACCCTTTTCTTCTCCTCAAACTTCTTTTTTATTCTCATCTTTTCTTCCTCACTTCTCCTCTCCTCTTTTTCTCCTTTCTGCTCCTTCCTTCTCCTTTTCTCTCTATCTCTCAACTCTTTTTTCCTTGTTTCTCCCTTCGTTACTCCTGTTTTTCTCATCACTCTGTTATTCTCCTTTTCTCTTCTTTTTCTATTTTCTTTCTCTTATTCCCTTATTTTTTCCGTTCATTCTCCGATACTCCTCTCTTTTTCTTCTTTCCTCCTTCCCGTTTCCCTCCTCCTCTCCTTGGCTTCACTCTCCTTTTCCTCCGGCTCCCTTCTTCTCTTCTTTCTTCTTCTTCTTCCAACTCTCTTTTGCTTCTTGCACTCTTTCTCTCCTTACTTTACCCTTCTCTTACTTACTCCTGATATTCTCTCTCCAACTCACCTACCCTCGTAACTTTCGTCAACTTCCATCTTCTCTTTAATCCTTTTTTCTCTTCCTATTATTTTCTTCCTTTACTTCCCTCGTTTTCTTCTATTCTTCGTCACACAACTCTTCCTTTTATATTCCCCTAGTTCCAAACTCTTCTTTTTCCCATCACTCTCTTCTTCTTCTGTTATCCTCTGCTTCTCCCATATTCTCCTCTTCTCCTCTTCATCTCTTCATCTCTAAACATTCTCCCCCTCTATTATTCACCTTCTCCTCTATCCTCTTCCGCTGCTTTGCTCCTTCCAATCTTCTATCCTTCCTTCCTCCCTTTCTTCTCCTAACCCTCTTCATGCCTTAATTCTGTTCTTCTCGTCTTTGTCCTTCTTTCTTCATTCACCTTTCCTCCTTTTCACATATATTTGTCTCCTCCCCTGCTTCTATTTTCTTCTTCTTTTATTTTTTACTCCTTTCCTTTCTTCTTTCCTCAACTCTCTCTGCTCTTCTTTTTTCATTCACTACTTGTCTCCTTCTCGTTATTTCTCTTTTTATCTTCTTCTACTTTTCTCTTCTCTTATTTTGTCTTTTTTCTTTTCCTCTTCTATGCTCGTCCTCTTTCCTCTTGAACCTCTCTTCTGTTTATATCTAACTGTCTTCTTTTCTCCCCCTCTTTTTGCTTCTTCCTTTTTTCTAGTACCTCTTCTTTCCTCCACTTTTTTTTAATTTTCTCTTCCTTTTAACTCTCTTCTTTGCTGAACTCTCTGCTTCTCTTATTCTTTTATTCTCCTTCTATCCTCTACCCCCATCTCTCTTCCTCTCTTGATTATTTTCTTCTCTCCTCCCTGTAGAATTCTTCCTCCCTCCGTCGCTTATTCTCTCCTCCTCGTCTTCTTCTCTTTACTTTATGCCTTCTTTCCTTTATCACATTCAAATATTCACGCCTTCTTTCCCCTCTTTTTTCGTCACTATTTTTTTCTTCCCTTCTTTCCCTAATTCTCATCTCTCTTCTATTTTTTCTTCTTCTTTTCATTTTATCTTCTCCTACTTTTCCCTTTTTCTTGCTTCTGTTCTTTTCTGTTTCTCCTCTCTTCTTTCCTTTTTATCTTTTCTACTTTACTCTCCCCGTTTTCCTCTTTTCTTCATCTCTTTTCCCTCATCCCTCATGAGTGATGAATTTTCGAACAGAAAATCAATTCTCAAGGAATAAGTTGTTGAATCTTCCATCAATAGAGGTAGATTATTACAAGAAATGTAAAAAAAGATACAAAAACAAAGAACAGTTTTGGTTTTGAATAATAAACTGTTGCGAATAATTAAAAAATAAGAATTTTGAAGTGAAAAGTACAATCTTTCTAATATAAAAAAATTTGAATTTTAGATTTTTTGAGGAAACTCGAAAAGTTTTAAATATCATCATCATAAATATTATCATAAATTCCGCGAAAATCGATTTTCAAATAAAACCAATACCTTTCCTTCATGATGGGAATGTAAAAAGTTCAACAACACATGAGTAATAGTAAAAAAATAAATTTTGACGGATTGGAATTCGCAGGTCGCTATATAATTAGCGTAAAAACATGAAGACAAACGAAAATTTAGAAAATTAATTTTTAAATAATCTAAGAAATAAAATAAAAACTCAAATATGAAAAAGAATCGAATTTTTCTAAAGTGATTTCAACGATTTCTAAATATTAAAAGACATACAATTACAATAATGAAACGTCTAACAAATTCGTATCAAGTTATTATAACAGATTTCTAAAAATCTTAAAACATGCAATTAACAATGATGAATTGTTTAACCGCAGATGCATGATAATTATCAAAAAGATACACACAAACTATCAAATCGTTGAATCGTCAACTCGAACCGCTGCAAAAAAAATACAAAAACCCTTTTTCCAAGTTCATAAATGATTCAAAATGGAGTTTGGGAAATTGAATATCAATCAGTTGAAAATTGTTATCTAGGGTCACTGCAAAATAATGAAAGAAATTACAATTTTCATCTAGTTGCTGGAAAATATTTATACTTTCGTGTTTAGGAAAAAACTAAAAATTTGACGAAAAATCGTGTTGTTTGCAAAAAAACTAGATATAAAATTCTTTATTATCTGTCGTTTGGAAAGTTGTGTTTTTCCTCTTGAATTTTTAATCATTTAATAATTTGTAGTATTATTATCTTTATTCTAAAATAGGAAATAATTGTTTCAAACGAAAATTGCAATGTTAGATGCGAAATCAAGATGTATTTTGTACAAAAAATTTTTATGTCGTAGTTAGCAGTGCAATTTTCGTTAGAAACACTTATTTCCTAATTTAAATTGAAAATATAAATACTACAAATAATTAGGTAATTAATAATGTATAAGAAAATAGAAAACTTTCCAAACGAGAGATAATAAAGAGTTAAAACAGAGTTTTCTTTGAAAAAATTAATAAACAATCATTATAAATTATAATGTTATTAATGATCGTTCAGATGATACAGGGATCACATTGATGAACACGGCAGTTCAAAGTGGATTCAGGCGGGATTCAGAGCGCGTAGGACTACCATAGACAATATATATGGGACATTCTTTTACGAATCGTATAGATTTGGACGAAAGTTGACCGGCCATTTTTTGATTAAGCGAATACTATTTTTACAAGTTCTTTATAGAAAAATAGAAGATACGTATTTGAGGATTTCTTTTATTTTGCCATTTTTTTAGAAATGGGAGGGGTTGAAAAATTGAGAATTTGATTGAAGACTATTTCTTAAAAATGCATAACTGCTGTTTCATATATCATTCCTTTTTTATTTGAAAGGTAAAGGGATGTGCTTTGATAACAAAATCATCCCAAATACGTTATCAACAAATTGAAATTGCTGTAAGCAATTAAAATTTTTAATTGATTTTTAACTAGTTTGACCACCATGAATTGAGTTCTCAGTATTTTTAGCGCATTCTACGTCAAATTTCCGATCGAAGACGATTTATTTCAAAATGGCGGAATTATTATTACCATAGGAAAAAATTTAATGTATCTAGCGGTGTCGAGCGCGGCATCTCACACCGGCGCGTATCACATTGCACGGCCGATTTTCTTCTTTGAT
>WSXT02148276.1:0-10332 GCA_011762715.2 Neuroterus valhalla
TTTTCCCGAATTTCGAGAATTCCAGGGGTTGAAAATGACTGCCTTCCTCAGCGGATAGGGGGATGAAACTTTCCTCGCAATTATTCACCAATGAAATCTACAAAATCCATGTTTTAAATTTCAGGTACAAAAGATTTGAACACGTTCAAGCATTCTTTTCCCGAATTTCGAGAATTCCAGGGGTTGAAAATGACTGCCTTCCTCAGCGGATAGGGGGATGAAACTTTCCTCGTAATTATTCACCAATGAAATCTACAAAATCCATGTTTTAAATTTCAGGTACAAAAGATTTGAACACGTTCAAGCATTCTTTTCCCGAATTTCGAGAATTCCAGGGGTTGAAAATGACTGCCTTCCTCGGCAGATAGGGGGATGAAACTCTTCTCGCAATGATTTACCATCAAAATCTACAAAATCCATGTTTCAGATTTCAGGTAAGGAGCTTTCAACACGTTTTAGATTTTTTTTCCCGATTCTTGATATTTTTGGGGGTTGGAAATGACTGCCTTCCTTAGCAGATAGGGGGATGAAACTTTCCTCGCAATTATTTTCCGATAAAATCTACAAAATCCACGTTTGAGATTTCAGGTAAAGAGCTTTGAATACGTTTTAGCATTTTTTCCCGATTTTCGAGATTTCTAGGGGTTGAAAATGACTGCCTTCCTTAGCAGATAGGGGGATGAAACTTTTCTCGCAATTATTTACCAATAAAATCTAATTAATCTATCCTAAAAATATTAGATAAGAAGCTTTGAACACGTTTTGGAATTTTTTTCCGATTCTTGATATTTTTGGGGGTTGGAAATGACAGCTTTTATCGATAGATAGGGGGATGGAACTTTCCTCGTAATGATTCACCGATGAAACTACAAAATCCATGTTTCAAATTTCAGGCAAAGAGCTTTGAACACGTTTTAGCATTATTTCCCCGATTTTCGAGATTTCCAGGGGTTGAAAATGACTGTCTTCCTTAGCAGATAGGGGGATGAAACCTTTCTTGCAATTATTTACCATTAAAATCTAATAAATCCATGTTAAAAATATTAGGTAAGAAGCTTTGGAAACGTTTTGGTTTTTTTTTCCTATTCTTGATATTTTTGGGCGCTAGAAATGACAGCCTTTCTCGGCTGGTAGGGGGATGAAACTTTTCTCGCAATCATCTACCAATAAAATCTACAAAATCCATGTTTAAAATATTAGGTAAGAAGCGTTAAACACGTTTTGGAATTTCTTTCCAATCCTTGATATTTTTGGGGGTTGAAAATGACAGGCTCCCTCGCCAGATAGGGGAATGCAACTTTTCTCGCAATTATTCACCAATAAAATCTACAAAATCCATGTTTTAAATTTCAGGTAAAGAGCTTTGAACACGTTTTAGCATTATTTCCCCGATTTTCGAGATTTCCAGGGGTTGAAAATGACTGTCTTCCTTAGCAGATAGGGGGATGAAACTTTTCTCGCAATTCTTTACCAATAAAATCTCATAAATCCATCATAAAAATATTAGGTAAGAAGCTTTGAACACGTTTTGGAATTTTTTCCGATTCTTGATATTTTTGGGGGTTGAAAATGACAGCTTTTATCGATAGATAGGGGAATGGAACTTTTCTCGCGATTTTTTTCCAACAAGATCTACAAAATCCATGTTTTGAATTTCAGGTAAAGAGCTTTGAATACGTTTTAGCATTTTTTCCCGATTCTCGAGAGTTCTAGAGGTTGGAAATGACAGCCTATCTCGGCAGATAGGGGGATGCAACTTTTCCCGCAATGATTCACCGATAAAATCTACAAAATCCATGTTTTAAATTTCAGGTACAAAAGATTTGAACACGTTCAAGCATTCTTTTCCCGAATTTCGAGAATTCCAGGGGTTGAAAATGACTGCCTTCCTCAGCGGATAGGGGGATGAAACTTTCCTCGCAATTATTCACCAATGAAATCTACAAAATCCATGTTTTAAATTTCAAGTAAAGAGCTTTGAACACGTTTTAGAATTATTTCCCCGATTTTCGAGATTTCCAGGGGTTGAAAATGACTGCCTTCCTTAGCAGGTAGGGGGATGAAACCTTTCTTGCAATTATTTACCATTAAAATCTAATAAATCCATGTTAAAAATATTAGGTAAGAATATTTGGAAACGTTTTGGATTTTTTTTCCTATTCTTGATATTTTGGGGGTTGGAAATGACAGCTTTTATCGATAGATAGGGAGATGAAACTTTTCTCGCAATTATTTTCCCACAAAATCTGCAAAATCCATGTTTGGGATTTCAGGTAAAGAGCTTAAAAAACGTTTTAGCATTTTTTCTCCGATTTTCGACTTTTCCAAGGGTTTAAAATGACTGCTTTTCGCGGCAGATAGGGGGGTGAAACTTTTCTCGAAATTATGTACCATTTAAATCTACAAAATCCATTTTAAAGATTTCAGGTAAAGAGCTTTGAACACGTTCTAGAATTTTTTTCCCGATTTCCGAGATTTCTAGGGGTTGAAAATGACAGCTTTCCTTGGCAGATAGAGGATGAAACTTTCCCCGCAATGATTTACCAATAAAATCTACGAAATCTATGTTTTTTATTTCAAGTAAGGAGCTTCGAAACGTCTAAGAATTCTTTTCCCGATTTTCGACTTTTCCAGGGGTTGAAAATGACTGCCTTCCTCATCGGGGATGAAACTTTTCTCGCAATTATCTAGCACCAAAATCTACGAAATCCATGTTTTGGAATTCAGTTAAAGAGCTTTGAACACGTTATAGAACTTTTTTCCGATTTTCGAGATTTTCAGAGATTGAAAATGATTGCCTGCCCCAGCAGATAGGGGGATGAAACTTGTTTTGTGCAATCATCTACCATCAAAATCTACAAAATCGATATTCAAGATTTTAGGTGAGAAGCTTCGAAAACATTTTAGAAATTTCAATTCGTTTTTCGACACTAAGGGGTTGAAATGGACTGCTTTCCCCGACATCTAGGGGGATGATACTTTGTTACAGTTCTATGTTATCAAAATCTACTAAATTTTTACGTTAAATATTAGGTAAGAATATTTAGGATTTTTTGTTTACCATAAACGGTTGCAATTCCAGTTTCATGAAAGTGTGCCCCATTTTCTTAAACAACAAATTAATTTGTGACAAAATGGAATATTTTTAGAAGAAAATAGTTTAGACTTGCATTAGTGATCATCTTCAGCCTTGATGTACCCCTTTTAAAATGTCCTGTGTAAGTAGTTGAGTACGAAACGGCACAGTCGATGGATGCGCCGCCGTAGTAATCATCATCAACATCATCATCATTATCACTGGTGCTCCCATCCCATTTCATTTCTGTCCATCCCATCTCATCTCGTCCCAATTGCAGCACTGCACTGCTCAGTGTTCACCTCGCTATTAGCAGTGACGATAACTAGTAGCAAGTACCTCTCATCATACACAGAGTCCTTTACTTTTGCTCTTTACAACATTTTTCACCATTAATATGGGTTCTTTGTAAAATACCGCAGGCTCTCTCCGGTGAAGAGGGAGGACATTCTTTCATGCTTTTATAGGAACACATATTCAAAATTGCTGCCGGAGAGTAATTTCAATTATTAATGAAAAAAATCACAAAATTATGTAGGCGGTAGTTGAACTATTGAACCTTTCTACAAAATCGCAATTTTGACATGATATTCTGGCTTCCGTGGTATAAAATACTGTTTAATACGTATGTGAGAGGTGATTTTCAGCTCATGAGACTTATGTCACTCGCTGCGAACGTGCAAAAAACGTATCATTCGCTAAATAATCTCCCGAAAACCAAAACCATGGGAAATTCTTTCAGTAAACTATTTGGGTAAAAAATCACTTCAAAATAAGTGCAGGAAGCGTCAACTACTGGAAAGAGTGTTTCAATTCATTTGAGGCGTTGTTTCAATACTTATTAAGGATTCTAGCAAGGAAATCGACATTTTTTAACATATTATACCATAGAAGATTTTTTATGACATTATAAGGATCGGAAATTACTTTCGAATGAATCTGGAGAACATCTTCTTGAAGAAATATTGTTTGAATTTATTTTATTGGTTTTTTTATCATCAGAGAGAAATAGAGAGTACCAATCCATTAGAAATGGCAACTATCAGTAAAGTTGGTCCCCTTGCGGCCACTTGTTAAGAATAGGTCTATATTATTGATATATAAATCAGATACTAATTTTTGTATCCACGACTCTTTTAATGATGCAGAAAACTCTATGTCGAAAACCATGTCTGTAAATGATTGTGGACCTTCAAGAGTGTACAAGTGTGCGGCGCGTGGACGTAAGTAGATACACTGCACGCACACAATCTAACTTCAGCCCGGCGCCGAAAATAGCCGAACAAAGCGTTACACACAAAGCGTCGATCCCGCGATCGGAAGTATTTGATTCGGATATTTTGAAAGCTGCAATCTTCGAGCGAAATGAGCCCTGTTGTGTGTCTTTAACCGTCAGGTACTCTGTGATTACTGTTTTCAGGGTTTTTCTCATAATTTCCAGAGAATGCGATTGAAGAATCATTGGGTATGATGAAGTCATCGAATTTGACAGCAGTGGGAATTTTTCCACATCTAGAAATTTTAACAAAGGTTTCTGGATCCAATTAGTTCGATTCTTTGTATTGAACAGGATGCATTTGAATCAAATAATTTTCCTTGAATCAAGTAATTATGTTTATTAACATGAATGAAATAATTACTTATTTCGAAAGAACAGTAATAAGGTTGGGAATATATTTTCCTGAAAAAAGAGTTAATGCTTTTATACGTATGCTTTTAATCAAGCATTTCTTTGGACGAATAGAATATTTTCTT
Organism: Neuroterus valhalla; assembly: GCA_011762715.2. NCBI lineage: Eukaryota > Metazoa > Arthropoda > Insecta > Hymenoptera > Cynipidae > Neuroterus > Neuroterus valhalla. The sequence goes on from WSXT02148276.1 coordinate 4,832, forward strand.
CACATCAATATTTATTACTTCGGTTAAGAGGAATGATTCTTTCGATTGGAAGAATTGAATTCTTTATATCAAATAATCTCTACTTCAACCAAATAATCATTTCGTTGAATTAAATACTTGTCGATTGGATTTGGATGAATATTCCTAAGACATTCATGGTCGAGCGTTAGATACAGCTCTAAAATTCAGAGCTTGCATGTTGCAGTAGCATTGTGGTTATCGCTGTGGTCTTCACACTCAACGGACCCAAGTTCGTTTCCTGCTGGAGGTATATTTTCATCGAATATGTCTGTTTTAGGCTCATCAAGATTCCATATTATACCAATACTTCAAAATAAATATGCAAAATTAGTATTAATTGATAACAAGATCAATTATAATTCAGGCTGAACAAACTCAGTTGTTCATTTTGGAAAATATGTACTACTATTGAAGTACAATATACTTCATTGAATACACGCATTTTTTGTCCCGAAGGAAATATTCAAATGAAAAATTTATTTATTTCAGTCAAAGAAGTTTTAATTGGATCAAATTAACATTGTTTGATCCAAAAGAACGAGCTATTTCTCGTAGGGTAAGAACTCATTAAATGAGAGGAATGTCAATTCGGAATAAAAATGTCAAATTCAAGCAAATGTTTCAAATACTCAAAACACTATTTCTCTATATCAAATTTTCGAAAATTTGGAGTAAAAAGAATACTACGGATCTAAATAAATATTTCCTTGGGCCAAAAAATTCGATAAAGAAAATATTTATTTGAAGGAGAAATCAGATTTCAAGAAATCTAGACCCTTTCAATCAAAGAAATAATTTTCTTGATCAGAGATCAGAGATCGGTCGAAGATTGTAGCTGTCAAAATATTCGAATCAAATGTCTCCGATTGCGCGATCGATGCTTCGTGCGTAACTTTTTGTTCGGCTATTGTCGGTGCCGAGCCGAAGTCAGATTGTGTGCGTGCAGTGTACCTACTTAGGTCCACGCGCCGCACATTTGTTCACTCTTAGAGGTCCACAATCATTTACCGACGTGGTTTCCGACATGCAGTATTCTGCACCACCAAACGAGTCGTGGATACAAAAATCAATATCTCATATATATCAATAATATGGACCGATTCTGAAGAAGTGGCCGCAAGGATCGCCACTTTACTGATTGTTGCCATTTCTAATGGATTGATACTCAAAAAAATGCTACTTATGCACAAGCCATTAAACGATTTCCTAGCAATAAAAGGTAATTTTCCCTAGTCAAATATTGATTTTTTCTTAATAAACACCCTTGTATGTCTGCTTAATTGAGAAGCTTTGTATAAAGACTCTAAAAACTATATTTTAAATCTTTTTATCGAAACATATTCTGTTTTTCATTGAAGTTTCACAATATTTCAAAAAGTCAACAAGACTTTTATAGGAAAATCATTCCCGGCCTGACATGATTTCAAAAATACCTCTCATATTCACAGACTCATAATCATAATTTAGAACTATACTGCCTAATAATAACTTCATTCGAAGATAATAGCTGCAGTTAGCATAGAGTGAATGATTATATAACCAACAATAATATGTTACAAGAAATGTTATTTTAAATAAGAACATACATTATCATTTATTTTCTGACAAATACCCAAAAATTTTGCATATTGATGATTCCTTAATAAATATTTTCAGAACATTCAGAACAAGTAAGTTGGTGAAATAAACTATGAACAGGAAGAAGAGATAGTACAGTTTATTTCAGTAAATTTTCTTAAAAATTTTGGAGAGAAAAAAGTACAAGTTGCGTGATTGTTCAATCTTATACAATTTGAGTTGATTATTTCCTCCCTGATTTACGGTACTTTATAAAGGAGGAACTATTGGATGAGTCTTGCAGTAATAGGAGACTACTTTCTTTGTTCTCGTATCTGTTATCGGAGTTGTGCAGTACTCTGTAGAATACGTACAGTTTTGTTAAATTTAATCAGGTTAAGGAAGTGCTAAATGTAAATTACAAATGAGTCTTCAGTAATCAGTTAGATTTTTCGAATAGAAAAATTATTATTCCATTAAATCATCATAGAAATAAATGAACTTACGAATGCCCATGGATTTCGGGTCAAATATAAACCGTTTCGTATCGTTAGGTATCTCTTTTCTACATTCATTTTGTCCTTCTTTAGTAGGTTTAGTGCATTTGTCTGTAAATTAATTGTATGATCTTTGATCAATAAAAATTCTACAACCAAACACAAAGGTTTGAACAATTAAAATCGAGAAATACAATTTAGTACGTGATAAAGATTATTAGACTCGAAATGGCGTAAAATTATGGTTCTTCGAATATTTAAGCAGTACAACAGATGGCGAAAAAAATAGTATATTACATGGCGAGTGGAGAATGGCTGAGATTACTGTCGGGTGTGGAGTTGCTGGCCTCAGCGAAGCGAGGGCAGCACCACACGAGTCAGTGATCTTTGCCATTCGTCACTCGCCATGTACGATATTTTTCATAAAAAGTGCATCAGAAACTCGGCTTTTGGCGACTCTTGAGGGATAGCGAAATAAGAAATATTAGAGTTTCAAGGTTGTGGTTAACAACATGTGACAATCACATATATAATTACGTTAATGTGTTGGCATTATTGACGCCTATTAGGCGCGCGACTCAGTGATGCCAAAACAGAAACACTCTCAAATTCTTCTGCTTGCGTAGCTGATTTACTTTCACCGCTCAAGCTGATTTCTATTTGCCACTAGAGGCAAATAGAAATTCTATTCGCCACTAGAGGCGAATAGAAATCTCGGCAGTAATCCGCCATATTCGCATCGGTCAAGAGGCGGCGGAAGTTGAATTTTCGTTTCACGTTTTATGAAAACACGTTTCTTGATGTGTTGTCGGTCAGGACAAAAAGTTTGCATATTATCTGCTACTTTTCTAAGCACATCAGAGTATAAAATATATAAATAGTATAAAGTATGAATAAATATTTTTAAACTCACCCAAAGCTTCTTTTTCCGTACCATAATAGTAAGCAGTAGCTTTTGCATTTTTTGCACACTCAACATAGTAAACAATGTTGCAGAGGAAGAAAAAAATCGAAAATCGCATGGTCTTTTTTGTTGAACAACTCTTCAATTGAACTGAATTCTAGCTTTTTCACGATACAGTATCGAGTTGGTTCTATTAAAATGCGTCATATGTTGTTCATATAAAAAAATATCATACATACATATAAAAAAAAGTAATAAAGCATATTTACTACTCTGTTGTGTACACTGCTCAAAGCTTGTGAACAAGAAAGCTTGAAATATCTTCCATAAGGAAATAATTACAAATATTTCAAGTTATTCGGAATCCTGAGAATGTATCCCTCCTTCACGAATTAGGAGAGCATTTATACTTTTCAAGAAAAAAAAGGAGTTTACTTAATATTCGTGGAGGTACTTCTTCTACTCTCGGCAATTAAAATCAGAAATATTTCAAAGGGAATTTAGGGTGCTTTGTTTTTATATTTATGTTTCCTAAGTTCTTGTATTAGAGTGCAATCCCAGTAAAATTACGATTTTCATGATTTTTCCATTTTTATAGCATAAAAATACAACCGCAAAATAGAAGTCTGTGGTAGTTATATTATAATACCAATACTGTAACTTTTGATAGAATTTTTCCGACTTTATTGTTAGATAAAATTAATGTGTCGAATTTTCCTAATATTCATGACTATCACTGAAGAACATATTGACTGTTCTAAGGTGGAAGATTTCCATGATCAGCTTAAGAGTAAATTCAACTATTTTTCAAAATAAAATGTCTAAAAATTTAGTTATTTGTTTAAATTTGACACGGAAGCTCAGTTTTTCGATCTTCGAAATAGCAATGCATGCTTTAATAAGAAAATTAAATGCATACATGTGGAAATTTAAACCATTGCACAGTGTTTCGAAATCCCTAAGAGCTGACTAAAAATTAGAATCTCGAGATTTTACTTCGTTCGAGTACCCACATAAGGTTTTTGGGGTCGCTGATTTCGAAAATGAAGTCGAGAATCCAAAATTCACAATGGCGGGCCCAAAATGGCGGACATTTTTCTCAAATTTGCCATGCATTTACTTGGAAATGAGTATTAAGGGGTTTTTGGGGTCGCTGATTCCGGAAATGAAGTCAGAAACATAAAATTCAAAATGGCGGACCTTTTTCTAAAATTTGCCACATCCAGTAAGTTTTTGGTGGAAAAAGTTTGTGCGACATGGAAAACGCTCGTGAAGGTACGCACATTTGGATTAATAATTAAATATATATATTTCGCAAACATGCTTACGATGTGTGCGATGTATTGCAGGGGAAAAATTTATCTTCTTTTGTACCCGATTTAAAAGTTCACATAAAGAATTCTTTTTTCCTGCGAGTTCCTATGTCGAGAATTGTTGCTTCTTTTGCGGAAAAGTGTCTACTTTTCGAAACCGTTTTCACTTGCTGCCCCAAGCTGCCCTATTTCGAGAAGAGTCATTTTTTACAAAAACGTCCACCATTTTGGGTCCGTCATTTTGAATTTTGGATTTTTGACTTCCTTTCCGAAATCAGCAACCCCAAAAACCTTATATGGGTACTCAAACGAAGTGAACTACCGAGAATCTAATTTTTGGCCAGCTTTTTGGGATTTTGAACCACTGTGAAATGACAAAAAATTTAGAAACCTTAGTTTGAAGAAATAATAAAATTTCAACTCGTACTTATTGTTTTCCTACGTACAGTCTAGTTTCCCAATATTTGGCAGAATGCGTATTTCCAAAATTCTTTTGTGTTAAAGTGTTAATGCCAATATAGAAGAATCTCTGGTCAGCGGAGTTGTGGGACTATACGGAGGATAAGTGACCTATATTATACCTATAATTCTATTTTTTGAAATTCGTATTTTTTGCGGTATACCTTGGAAGTGTCCTTGTACAATGATGCTTCCTTGTCACTTGTTACCGTTACAAATTTTTATGAAGTCCAATATTTTTTTGTTTGGTTAGAAACAGAAACTTTTCTTCGAAATTAACGCATAGTAATAAAACCAAATTAGTGAAATTTCAGTTAGGGAAAACTGATCTATTTCTATGGAAGTTTGTATTTTGCGATAAAAAATGGTCCTTTTTGGTATTTCGGGAAATAGAAGCTTTCCTTTTAAATTCAAGTTTATGGATGAAACCAAACTATTGAAATATTATTAAGTGAGAATTGAATCATCTTTTGGAAGTTTGCATTTTACCACAGGAAATGGATATTTTCGGTATTTTTGTCTGAATTTGTATTTTTGTTGGTAATACAGCTAAAAATTTTTCTTCTAAATTCAAATTAACAGCCGATAGGAACCACTCGTGGGTGTAGTGAGCCCACATTGGTATAAATATGTACACAATAGCCCGGTTTGAGATGATCCGCTATTTGCGCTATGGCGTAATAGGCGGAGCATAACAACACGAGACTTCAACGTGTACACTAACCTAGAAACACTACCCGAAACCAAAAC
>WSXT02148287.1:0-10332 GCA_011762715.2 Neuroterus valhalla
ATGATGTTATCCTTTTAGGTTGTATTAAAATTTCGGAAGGGTCGTGTGGCGGCCATTCTGAACATTTTTTTTACTTTTTAAAAGAATCGAAAATTGTAATTACAACTTCTTGTAGCACTTAAAAATCGAAACAATTTATCCTTATCATTTTTTTCGATAAAAACAAAATTAACAGAGTTATGGTATTTTCAAAATTCAAAAATATGAAAGTAAATTAGAATTTTTAGCCACATAACGCCAGATTTAAAAGAAAGTCAGAGAGAAAATGTTCCTTTGTGGTAGCCCTACAAGATCGTGAATAAAACTTTTTGGATTTTCTCAAAAAATAAGAAATTGCAATTTCGATCGCACAAAAAATAATGAAAAATAATCTGTGAACTTGATAACTTTGGAGAAGATGATCATATTCGATCAGGCATTGGCACCCATTTTTAAGAACGAAAAATACAAATCCAGTTCGTTAACCAGCTGTTTTGGATCAAAAATTTAAAGTACGGTTTCTTGTAGTAGGTAATCAGTGGAACAAGTTATCGTGATGATTTTTTTTTTGTGAAAACAAAATTTTTAGAGTTGCTGCATTTTCAAAATTCAACAATATAAACGATAATAAGAATTTTTACCCAAATAACGCAAGATTGAAAAGAAAGTCAAAGAGAAAAAATGTTTCTTTTCGGGAGCCCTACAAGATCGTGAATACAACTTTTTGAATTTTTCAAAAAATGGAACTTCTGATTTTGATTGCACAAAGAAAATTAAAAACAAGTACGAAGTATATAAATTAATATTGTATACATTCGATGCATTAGAGTTAGTAGGAACATAGAAAAGTTCGCGTTTCGGACAGATTTTTTTTGTTTCAATCGTGACAACGCCTTTCAAACAATGAAAAATTTAATTTGCAAGCCAAACTATACGAGATATAAATAATCAGTAATCACCAAGCGCGTAGCGCGAGGTTAATACATTATCAAGCGTGAAGCGCGAGTTCCGAATGACGCGCGCCCCAGGCACGCTCAAACTTGCGAGCGGCGCGCTAGCGCGCCATGAGAATAAGCCCGCGCAGCTGGCAGATTTTTTTAATATGTAAATATGAAACTTAAAACATCTCTGTCAGAAATTGACAAAAAGAATTTTTAAAACTATTTAATGAATGCTAACCGGAAAATTTCAATGATATAAGAGAGTGCTGTCTACACTATAAGAGGGGATGAATTTCGCTATGCAGCTTCTGAATGCAATTCTCGCTTGATCCATGATTTTACTAGAAAGTTATAAATTCTTGATACTCGCTACCACCAGTTTCATAAAAATATTCAACCTAGGTTGAAGTGCTCTAGACCCCGATCCCGTGGCATTAAATTTAATCTGTGGAGCTCAACTTTGGCATCAACTCAGATCTCACTTCTAGGACCTAACTGAAAAAACGTGGATGCAGGAATTGAATCTCATTTCCTCACTCTACAAATAATCCCGTTCAAGATTCTCTCTGTATGTTTTTTATTTTATTTAGATCCAGCACAAAAATTTGCAGGAAAACTAATTTTGTGACTGATTTTGATACACATTCTATTTTCGCAAGAAGTATTAGTTAATAGAATAATATTTAACCTTTTTTTTTATCTCTGATAGTCGAAGATTTTTTAGACTACACAGAGAAGACTTAGTCGAAACTTTGTTGGCGGTATAGAAGGCTTCGTCAGAAATATATTAGACAGCTCTTCATAATGAACCCAGTCTTCTTCAGTTTAAAAGCATATCCATCCTATAACTTTCATCGATCAAGCGGGTATATTTTATGGCGTAGTGAAACCACGAAATTGGATGAATTCACCTTGCAACTTCATAAAGACGGTAAATACGGTATAGAAATTGTCAAACGATACTCGAGATAAAAATTGAAAATTCCGCCTGCAATTTTTGTCACAGGTAATATCTACTACGAAATCCAGGAGAAGATTCCGTTTTCTAGAAGCTGGAGAATTTCCTGTTAGAATAGGGTGAAGATTACTCATATATGGTAATTTTTGTAGCAGACAATATTTACTCCGGAATCCATAGGTGAAGATTTATATTAATTTAATTTTCAGTTTCTTATTTGTAGTTATTTTTTAAGTATGTTCTTTATGCTCGTAAGAGCGCTTCAAATTGCAGTATGTTTGATTCGCTTATGTAAATAGTTTTAAGCACAAATTTTTTTAAGAAATTTTTTTAAAATTTTCCCCGGTTGAAATTCGTGGGATAAACTTTTGAGAGGAAGAAAAATTTCTTCTTTTCACATTTAAACTCTGCAAGATGCAAGAAAATGTTCACACGCAAAATTATTTATTTTATAAATATCTACAAATTTATGTCCGACTAGTTCTTCCACTAGGTGCATAGTTTTTTTTAGTCATGAAAAAGGTTTCCAAAAATGGGAATCCCATTTTCCATCAAATCTATACGACACAAGAAAAAAAAGTTTCAGATTAAAATTGTTTCAAAAGATATACAGATTTACATTCCATCATTTTTTGATAAGACGTCTAGTTTTTGTTTTATTCATGAAAACGCACTTGGCAGAAAGAAAAATTGTTTTTTTCTGTCTAATCTACGAGAGAGAAGAAGAAATATTTATCAGCGGCATTATTCACCTCAAAAAGTTCTACAAATTTTGTTAGAATCATTTTGCAATCTTAACACATATATTTTTTGTTTGAATTGTCATCAAAAATCAGAATAAATTTATTAATCTTTTAAAAAGTAGATGCTTCTGACAGTTTTCAAATATTTGCAACTCTATATATGTATTACACTATAAAATGGACCGTGCATATAGTGCGGGGGGCCGAGAGAAGCTGAGCACGTAGCGCGAGGTTAATTCCTCATCAAGCCTGGAGCACGATATCCGAAAAACGCGCACCCGAGCGCGCTCAAACTTGAGTATATGTGCTTGCGCATCGGGTAGATTTGTTTTGCATAAATTTATTCTTCACGATTTCGTAGCCTCCACCCACCCGCTCTACTTTGGTGTGTTACGTAACGTTGACTCTTCTTGTAAGTTTTTCATTCACATGTAAAATATACGAGGTTATCAGAAACAAATTTATTTCGAACCTGAATATGTACAAAATTCTCAGAAAAACAGACTTCACGAAAGGAAAATGTGCCTTGAAGATCATGAAGAAAGTATTACGTGAGGTCGATTTCCGCTCCCCCTCCCCCTCACCCTTTACCACCACGTTGCACATAGTAGAATTTCGCGATTTCTCTTCCACTCCTAGAGTGCGTTGCATAATACATGAATTTACGGAACATGATATAATATAATTTTTATGAATCGATATAAAGTCATCGATCACTCAATCATATCTATTTTTCGGTTTAGTGCAGGATCATGCCCGTTCAGAAGGTACAGCAAAATGTGTTCCGATTCAGGAAGATAAGCAATAAGAATTTTGCTTCAGAAAAATAGTGAGGGAAGTGCCACTTCAGATAAATAAGCAAGAACATGCCCATTTCGAAGTGAAAGTTTCTTATTCGAATTCAAGTTCTTGGCACTAGCGGTCTGGAGATAAAATTCATATGTATACATACATACAAAACTATGCAAAGGTCGCCCTTAGGGCAGACCTGATTCTTCCTTCGATCAAATAGAATAAGTCCAAAGTAAAGACCAGGTTTACCTAGGAAATGTATTATTTGGGAGAGAAGAATTTATTGTAAAGTGGAACCTCTTCTTTCCATCGAGTAATGTCGTTAACCCACTCTTTTTGGAGAAGGGTTCTCTTGTCGTCCGAGTAAAATCTTAGGTTAAGGGGAGAACAATATTTTTTTGGGAGAAGCCTGGAACTCATTTCCGGCAAATGTGAATTTTCCGGGTGACGGTAAGCAGCCTGAGAATAACAGAACAGAAAGCGGTGGGTCAACCAATATTTGTCCTGGGAGAAAACTGACGATCAAAGTACGTGCGGCCAGCTTTCGTTGTTGCCACAAATCAAGCATATTCTTCCTCAGTGGTCAGGAAAAGGATTTCATGTTCATGAGAGAAATATAGAGGAATGTTTTGTAAAAACTTTCGCGCATGTTGCTAATTATGCGAAGCAAGTTTCTTCTTTGAATGGTGTTCATAATGCAATACGGAGTACGAATACTAAAATATGTATAACTGTGATTTAAGGTTATACTATCTCCAATTCACTCGTATTAATCTATTTGAAATTGGATTTACAGAGAACTTTGCGTGAAGCTTCTTCAGTATCTAGCCTAAACTACTTCCAATTGACCATTTATTTGCGAAAGAATGCATTTATGAATTAATTCATTTCAATACATTATTTTAGGAATCGAACCATGATTTGATTTTATATTATGCCCAATTTGAGTTAAATGATAAAGATTTCACAAGGCAACCATCACGAGATGATTAGCAAAGGAGCGTTCCATTCCAAAGCCGCAGAGCTTGTGGCCAAGACCCTTGTCCTGGATCTTAACATCAGAAGTGAAAATAGTGATTTCTCCATCTACGTTCCTCACTTCTAGTAGCACGAGTGAGGAAAGCAGTTTGCTCTCCTCAAATCATCCAGACCTACCTCAGTCACAGAAGATTATATTTTTGCGTGCAAGGGCAATGTCATTTGCATCTTAGCATATTTTAACCACAAATTACGTGCTCAAATTCCCAGCGGAAGGTGCAGAGCATGTGGCGCAAACTCCAAGCACGTTGGGCAGATATGCAGGAAGAACAATATGTAATCCTGACCCCGATTTAGGATTCATCCTCACCAGAAACAAAAATTATCATGACGTCGTGAGAGTTCGTTGCAACACTGGGCATCGTTACCACGTCAGCACATTACATCTTCTTCGGTTCCGACCACAAATAATACCACTCGAGGCCTTACATGGTCTTCCTTGACAAAGAGGAACGAACTATGTTCGTGATCGCATTCTTGAATCTGGCTGAAAGCAGCATCAGAGTGGAATATTTTGAAAAAAGGACAGGTATCGAGAACTCATGAGGGAGCTGAGGAAATTTTTCTCAGATTTTTCTCGTGAGATGTGGCCATAGTTGTCATTTCCGAGGATCTAGAGACACTCATGAAATCAACAAAAATATTTTGATGTTCATATGAGAAGGTAACGATGCGTTACGTGGGCTACGCGGCAGATGTAAATGGCGCGTGTCTTTCCCGGGCTAGTTGCTTTTCTGGAATGACATGGAGATCCTCAAGGGAGAGTTGAAACGAAATTCCCTTTCCACTAGCATTTGCACAATCAGAATCGAAAACGATCGCTGCAACGCCTTATGTTTGAACTGTATTCGATTCTAACACTGTGACAGCAGACATCCGTGATAGTAAGATTATGTTCTACTCCTTCTCCCCTCCTCTGATTCCATATAGAATTGTAATAATTTATTTGTTCCTTCGCTTCGTTCCTATAGAATAGCCTGATGAGGGTAATGGAACGTTACCGAAACGTCGCAACACTGTGAACATTTTGACTAATATAAAAAATCTGGATGTGCCACATGAGATTGAGAAGAATATCCTAATTTTCCTACTTCTCAAAAGAGTATATTATTATTCGCGGACGTAAAAAAGCTTCGACTTCAACGTCTCTCCATATTCTACATTATTGGAAAAAGTGTTGTTGTTGATAAACGTTCAGAGAGGTTCAGAATAATAAGCATGCTAAAACCCTGCGCCAGCCATGTTTTGTTTTGATACAGCAGCGCCTCTTTGCCCGCGGTTATATACTTTTATTATATACGATAGACCTTCTTTAATAACGGAGACTATTCAATAACACCAGCATTTTCTGCGTGTCGCTAGGTACATATCTGATCAACTCCACTCTCTCACAACACCTCTTACTCGTTCCCTTAGACTTTCTCATCTAAGATTGAAATGATAGAAAAACAGTCTATAACTCTATAACGAAGAAGCTTTTCTCATAGTTCCAGTGTGAATTCAGATTGCTCATATTCCCTCAAAGTTATTTTTAGGATATATTTTATAAATTAACCACAGAAAATTTCAGGTGATATATTCGGAGTTAGTATTTCAGGTAGTCTTGCAGAAATCTTGATAGTTCAACCATCTTCCACATCACTACCAAGATCCCTGGAGTAATTCTCACTTAACACAAATTGACGAATATTAAATGAGGGCTAGAAAGTACGGTTTTGAAGAAGCTACAATATTCTCTATGCCTGATAAATGGTGACATGAAGAAATATAGGACATGATAAGACGCGTAATATTCAAACATTATTTCACTCTGAATATGAAATAAATTCGACTATTAACCAATCTACCAATGAAAAATGACGATTCAAAAACACAGGTGAACCGAAATTGGCAAATGATGAAAATCTTGTATAGGCAGATTCCGGACTGCTCTAACTCAAATTAGCGGTTAGAACTAGCAATCTAGTTTTCAAGGGTTTGACAATTTTTATATACATAATTTTAAATTCCTTGTCGCATTAGAGGCACAGAATTGATTGTGAAGATGTGAAGTGACACACACAGTTTATTTTTAACTGGAAAAAGGCCTTGGGAACTTTTTTCATACTTTTTTTAGCAGCGATTGATTATTTTTATATGAAGGAGACCGATTTAATCCTGTCTCTTGAAAATTACGTGACCTGCATACGAAAAACGTCTTTCACTCAATCTATGAGATTTTTTTACATAGAATTAGACTTTGAAACAAAATTCTCCATAAAATCATTGAATCAATAAAGCATAAATTAGGTCGTTCGAAATAATTGATCCTTGTTATACAATACGAGCAAGATATATGCACTGAAAGAACTGTATTGTTAAAATAAAATAATACAAGAAAACTTCTCTTGACATAGCTCTATGTTACAATTTTGTTAACTCTCAAAAACATATTGCGCTATCGTTCCACGTCCTAAAGTTTCCTGCAATTATGGTTAGAAACAACATTTGCTATTTCATTTTCCTTTAAATGGTCCATAGAATATTTCCGTGCATGAAATTAGTTTTTCACTATTATATAACTAGAAATTTTGTTAGTTTGTTTACTGGACTGTTCGGAATGTAGAAAAGCTTTGATAAACATATCAATCACCTTAGGATTGCTTGGCATTCCAAGTTCAGCTCAGTTCTCCGTGAGTCACGTAAGACGAGACTTATTTGCTCGGTTCTGGAGTGCGAGTACAGCAGCGGTTGGTGCCACTGATATCGATGTCACGGTATTCATTCCCTTTCAATCGAAGTCTCGGGATTTTCATTCCTTTCCTGATACAGACTTTGGCCAGACCCTCATTGCCTGAATTTTTTATTCCGTCCCTACGGATCCCTCTTCTTTGTTCTTCTATCTCCTAATTTTTATCGGAGTGGTGTTCGAAGAGGAGAATCGATCAATGAGATGGCTTTTGGGTTAAAGCTAGCTGAAGTCTTCATTGTTACACTTACTTCATATAATCTAGATCCGAGGCTCTCAGCTTGTATGTTTTACGACGGATACTAAAAAGGCTTGCGTTTAGTCTATAGTAAATTAGTGTGGTGTCGGTAGTTGTTCGCAAGTTGAACTATTTACATCACTTGATAGTTTGTTCCTCAAAAAAAATCCTTTGAATTATAGAAACCCTCCCATATACTATCAACTCTCTGTTTTTATGACCTTTTATGCAGTGAGGTCAATAAGAATTTAGTTGACTCAGAACTTCAAAGCTAACATGAGAACAAATCTTGATATCACGAATATCGCCAAAATTCAGGAAAATGTAGTGTCTTGACATAAATATTAATTCAGTAAAATAATAGGCTCGAAAAGTGATTGAGTGTCTAATTCAAACGAATCGATTGTTTTCACAGTTATAAAGTATAAAACCCAATTGATTTTATTGATTGAAAGGCTTACGGTCCAAAACGGGTAGTTTGCAATATCTGAAAAATGATTTTTTCGCTTTTCTGGAATATTGTATGAATACCTTGCAATGTTGAGCTTCTATATATTTCTATATATTTCGTGGTATATTTTCCAGAATTTTCATCTAATCATATAGTGAGCACACATTATAGCCAAGGGCAAAAAAGAAGTTATCGTACATTGTGCGACATTATTGTGCTTGCGGTTTATGAGATACCCTCTTTTGAACTTATCACTTCTCTGCCTCCGACCCCCGAATGCTTCACGAGCTCATAGTTTTCACTCCTTAATTTAGAGTACATTATTCCACTCATTTATTTAAGCGTTAGCACTTGGATTCATTATGTGCCTTTTCCAGAATAGTCGCCTAATATGTGAATATAGTTACAAAATGGTCCTTATGGCAAACATTGTATCGTTCACTGTTGTAGAGCCCGCTTGAATAATTACTTAGACTGTGTCAACGTCCACCGAAATCGGTGAGCGTGGCACGAATGTTTCCGGATTGTCTTTAAAAACTTTTCATTAATAATGCTATGGACATTCAACGAATATGCTTCTCGAAGTTAATTCCTACAAGTTTCAAATAGGAATTTGATAAATCAGAAGCACATAGCCTTATTAATATATTTTTGCATGTATTAAAAAAAAAAATCTTCTGTCAATAACCCACAAATTGACTCGACGCTCCCAGAAGCGAACTGAATATGCTGCATCATAAGCCAAAATGAACAAAAACTCAGAAGATTCGTCCTCGATATCTCACTTTCCTGAGGTTTAATCCCACTCCTATAACGATAAAAAAAGTTGAGGAAAGTTGCAGTGTCTTAGGAAAAAAGCAGAGCACGTACAAGATTGTCCAACATCGTTTCCCCATTGCTTTAAATTCTTTTATCCCATAATAATTACTCACTTTAGTAATTCTCTGTAAGAGGCATTAACATTTCCATAAACAGGTAAGAAAAACCTAAATGTTCTTCCGCGAAGGCTCTCCCTGATACTCCGCAGTTAATTCACAATACAGGCGGGGTGTGCGATTGAGGGAGTGACTCCACACAACTTTTAAATCCCGTACAAACTGATATTCTAGAGCAAATACAAGCCAATAGCCAAGGGTCGATCTGATGAATGCGGGGTTCAACAACGCATCCCCAGGTATAGAATATTCGTCGATAAAGCTCTGGGAATAATTTTCGGAGATTGCGCGTGACCCTCTTTCCAGTTTCTTCACCTACATCTTTTACGCGCGTATATATACATTATTTGGAATCCCCTGTGATCTCAAGTTCTAACAGAGGGTAGGAGACCCTCTCCGACCAATCGAATACTTGCTGAAACTTTGGCTTCTTTTTTCAGACTATTTCTTCTTTTATGAATACAGGAAAAGCGTTATTTCTCATTTTTCTGTGTAATATCCTTCAGATCGGTGCCTTCATGCCTTTTGCATCTGGGGTTGGCAGTCTAAACTCTTCAGTATTGTTTTAAGTTGGCCTCTAGCGCTACGTTCGCGTAGTAGCGCTAATTGCTAAAAGAAAACAAGATTGAAGAGTCTAGACACCAACTCTCGATACGTGAGTATAGCACAGAGGGATCAAAATAATCTCGGTAAAATTAGAAATTCTTTTTCATGAAGGAATCAAATACTTGTAAATAATCATGTAATACAAATGTGTGCTTGTATTACATGAAAGTCCTGCTTTCTCATACGTGTTTTGATCCAGCAAAAGAGGTCTTTGCCGGCGTGGCCTGGCAGTGGGGTTACTCCACCTGCCAAGGCCAAGAAAATGCATATTTACAGCTGATGCGAATGCGCATTCGACACTACCCCATGCGCACTGTTCCCACGACTGTGCTCATTCTCATTACGATGATGAATTCCCATCGCGCTACGCGATCAGTCTTTTTACCTTCTTACGTTTGTGTATCAAGCTTTTGAAACTGAAAAGCAGTAATATTCCAAACTTGAACATATTAAAAGTATTTTATATTACTTCACGTACCTTTTATCTTGTTTTGTTTTACAGAAAATTGAGTTCGTCTATTTTTGATATAATTTCTACGAATAAAACAAAAACACCGTTTATTGATTCGATAAAAAAAATTGCAGTACATTTAAAGGTAGAGAATTTTTATTTCCTTTTTTTTCATAGGTTGTGTCGCTTTCCAAGAAAGTAAATTTTTATATTTTTAATTTATTTTTCACGATTGAAACAGAAACTACGCGCTTCATTATAAAATGATTCATAACAAATTTGTCGATATCTTCTGGATAAATATTTGTCATTTAACAAAAATTTCATTATATCATTTTAGACCTTCAGAGAGGTCAGTTGGTCGTAGGAGCTAAGGCATGAGCTTTGGACCCACAGCACTGTCTGGTTGTGGGTTCGATTCCCGCCTCGCACTCTGGAAGAGCTTCGGCGGGCCACGGAGAGTCGTGAGCCC
>WSXT02148298.1:0-10332 GCA_011762715.2 Neuroterus valhalla
TGTTAGTCACTTTGGATATCAATTTGTAGAAAACTTCCTGTAGAATATCATTTTGGACACCTGGTGCGAAGCTATTTGCACGGGGACCATCGTCATCACTTTCGTGGGTATGTTGGTCACTTTGGATATCAATTTGCAGGGAACTCCCTGTAGAATATCATTTTGAATACCTAGTGCACAGCCAGATTCACGGAAACCATCGTCATCACTTTTAAGGTTAATATTGGTTAATATTTTCTCATTCGAGGTATATACTTAGGCTATCAGTAGTGAGAATATTTACATCGATACTCTTGAGCAAAAATAACAACGAATTTGAAAATTGCCCGCTCGACTATAACGCCATATCTAGGATCAAAACATAGACATAGAAAAATGGCGACGAAGAAAACTGTAGATTTTGTGAGAATCGAAAAATCGAAAAGCCTTATTTACGTAACGAAAGCGTTAAATGAATAGGTTTTTAGCGCATCGTGTTCAAAAAAAGGAAAATCCCTGGTAAGTTCTTTGTCTGGTGTTAAAATGTTTTATGTAATGAAAAACGATTTCAAGTTTTTGAAGGATAATGTTTGGAGAATAGATACTCGTCCGGTTTTTGAATTAGCTCTCATAACCCGGCCGGGTTATTTGATTTAGGGATGAGACTCCTCACAAGCTAGAAAGTTCATGAACTTGTGAACTAGAATGAGTCTCAACTTGTCTCGAATTCCACAGAAACACTTATTTCTCAGTCAAAGCTCTAATAAGCCACACTTTGTTCGATGAAAACTCTGAGAAGAGCTTCGGGAAAAGGTATACTCTTAGGAATAGCCGCACTTGGGGGAAGAATACTCTTAGTAAAGAGCCTCGGGGATAAGAATACTCTTAGAAGAAGAACCTCAGGGAAAAGAATACTCTTAGAAAAAGAGCCTCAGGGGATATACGTAGAAAAAAGTTACATTCATGCAGTTTTTGTACACTTTTTACAGGGGAGATCAAAAAAATATTTTTTCAGTCATATTATTATTGCATTATATCATGAATTTCCTTCTCTCGTCCACCCCCCCCCCCAACCTTTTCCTCTCTCGCTTGCTCGCATAATAAAGATTTACAAATAAAAGATAGAAGAGGTAGAAAAAGATGAATTTAACAGAATTGTACCGTCTCGCTCCTGTGAAGCTCTTATTATGAGAACCAAGGGTTGATTTCGAACAAATTCAATCGAATTGCAAAGAATTTCAAAAATCATAAATATCCCATTGATTTTAAGAAAACTGCAATGAATTACGAAAAATTTATAACGGGGTGCTTAGCTCTATTTTAAAATATTCAAGAGTCTGTAATCTGAAACATATTTATTCTCCAGAATGAACAATTCAAACAGGTTGCCTCTAAGTAAACATATTTTGGAACGTGCCTGTTATTTTTGTTTTAATATTGCTCTAATAATATATAACACTTACAATTCAAATAAATAAGGCCCAGCAATGTAAGAAGCAGGATGGAAACGGTAATCTCCATTTTGTCAAAAAAGTCACAGTGACAGTTGAACACATCTGGAAAGAATACGTGTGAAGATTTAGTCGATAAATGACTGCTATATATACCAACTTTTTCCTTGACACGCTCTATTTATTCTCCAAATCAAACAGAGTGTGTAGAATTCATAGAATAGTATCAAAACGGAACAAAGATGAGAAAAATGAATGAACGTTGAAAAAAGTTGAATGTTTTTTGAAAACAATATCAATTCTGATCAAGAAAAAGGAAATGGAACAAGAATCCTTGTTTTATGTCAGAATTTGTTTGACGTTTATTAGGCTGATTGCTTAAAATAAGCAACATTTTTCTTTCATCATTTTGATAGACCATTAGACTATAATAGCTTTTTCTAAATTTTATTTTTAGCAACGGATTTATATACAGCTTCGAGAAACATATTTTGAAATGTTCGAAAATTATTTTGAGTCGATGTTTTTTTTTTGCTGCTGAATTTATCTTGTAAGATATGGCATTGTTTGTCTTCTTTCACGTGTAAGACGAGTGAAAAAAAATTAAACAAGGTTACCCAAGTGGAATCTATTTTTATTTGTTACTTTTTATGCTTGAAGAATTCTGGGTGATGATAAAATATTTCGCGCGCTAAAGCTTACAGTTTCAAGAATCCCTAATTGGAACATTAAATATTTTGGTTATACCACTAGTCAATTCTCAGGTTTTCATTAGCGCAAAAAGGCAGCACAGAGAATTTGAGATCCCAAGTTTAGAATAAATTCAGACAATCTAATACTTCGGGATGGTCCGAATTCAACGGAAAAAACCTCAGCAATATTATTTTTAGATTTTGCGGTTTCGAGGTTCATAATTTCTCAAAATTGATACTTATGTAGGAATAATATCCACAAAGCTCTGAAGAACTTATTGATCACATACATTCCTGGATGATGACTTATATTTTTCTAAGATAAACTATTATACGGCTTCGAATGATCATTCAGAATACAATAAATCTTCATCCATTTGAATGAAAATATATTTTGAAACGGCAATGTTTTGGTCAAATATAGATTATTTTTGGGCTCCTGTTAAGAAACCTAAAATAACAATCATTTAATTCAAATGGAAAAAAAATAATTTTAAAAAATGTGAAAAGAATAATGACAAGTAAGGAATGGATTCTCTAATACGATAATTA
The DNA here is from genome assembly GCA_011762715.2 of Neuroterus valhalla. Taxonomy (NCBI): domain Eukaryota; kingdom Metazoa; phylum Arthropoda; class Insecta; order Hymenoptera; family Cynipidae; genus Neuroterus; species Neuroterus valhalla. Next base: position 2,675 of record WSXT02148298.1, read on the forward strand.
CATAAAAAATCTACGGACAAAGTAACATTCTACACGACTTCTCAAATTTATTTTATTCTGAATGACCATTTGAAGTCATTTAATGGTTTATCTTAAACTTCCAAAAGGTCAGAACTGAGAAAGTTTTGAAAAATGATGGAACTGAAGTTTGCAACGTTTGGTAAACAAAAACTAAGGAATGTTCTTACCCTAAATATAAGACATGAATATAGTAGATTCCGATACCAAACAACTGTGAAAGAAGTTTCATTTCCCTAGCTGCCAGGGAAGACTGTCATTTTCAACCCCAAACAATAATGAAAATCGGGAAAAATTCCTAATCGATTTCAAAGCTTTTTACTTAAAATATTCAAACCGAATTTTGTAGATTTTGATGGTAAATAGTTGTAAAAGAAGGTTATTCCCCTAGCTACTGGGAAAAAACGTCGATAATTAGGGGTCGAGAATGACTGCTTTCTCCGACAGCTGGAGGGTTGAAACTTTTCTTATAGTCATTTGGCGTCAGAATCTACTGAATCTACGCGTTAGATTTTAGGTAAGAACATTTTTTACTTTTTCGTTTACCATAAACGCTGCAAACTTCAGTTTAAAAACTACTAAAATGTAAACACTTCCCAAAACATTCGTAGCATTATTGAAACAGTATTATTATTTTTTTTCTTAATCAAGTGCTTTATATTTTCTGTACAATTTTTACCGAAAAAATTTATTTTATTCGTAATTTCAACTATGAATTAGATGAAATCAACTTTTTTGTTCCTATGAAATTGGTTGTCTTCGTTCACATTCAAGTAGAGTGAACAAGAATTTGCAATGATTTGAAATCCATTCTCATTTGTGTGTGTATGTATGTGTATCCACTGGCATTCAGGAAGAAATTACATTTTTTCCAATAAGAATCTCAAGGAACAATTGTTTGTACCAAACTTGGAATTCGATTGGAATCGATTATCAATGATTGATTATCTAAGATGATTTTTCTCTTTTTTTGGGAGGCTACGAGCCTCAGATTTTGTTTCCATTCATAAAACACAGGCGCGGATACAAAGAAGCGTCCTGGGAAGGGATAAAGCACTCTCAAGGCCGCGTTGTGTCTGTACAAATACGTCGTTCCTGCATGAATAGGGCAATTAGATAGTATATGCCACAGGTGCTCAGAGAGTTTAAGACACGCCCTGCACCTATCGCTGGAAACCTCTTCGCGTAATATGCTTCTACGGTATGCCACCATTTTGTGAAGGTTTCCATACATCACCTTGTCTTAATGTTGTTTCAGGAAGTTTTTCGCCTCCACTTCCTTCACCTGTGCTTTGAAAAAAGAGGCATCTTGATGGAGTAATGCACTGTCCTTACTTCTGATGTTGAGTTCCAGGCCAAGGGTTTCAGCTGCCTTCTCTGCGGCTTTGTAAATGAACGCTCCTTCCTCACTCGTTTCCTGATTCCTGACCATTGTCAGGAGAGGATCTCTACCGTTCGCGGTGATATGAACAGTACTTAGAATAATTCGGTTGTATAGGCATTCAAGATTGAAAAGTAAGAGCCCGCCCTTACGGCGTGCGATGCATAAGCGCGGAACGGACGAGTTGATGTGCAAGCTTTTCTTCCTTTGCATTATCTTGCGCTTTGTGATGTCCAGGGCTCCAAGCTCGTTCTTCGTCCATGAAACAACCCCAAACGAATGGGGACGGCAAACATGTTGGTACCAGATATCTTGTTCAGCGACGACAGGTTGGACGACCAAATCCATCAGAGCACGTGATTGTATCTGCTTTGGAGAACTTCCTTTACTAATGTTGTATCCTGAATGTGGCTATCAGGTACACCCAGGTATTTATAGGTCTCCTTCCAGCGCTAAGGTGTCGAATAGTACTTCCGTCAACAAGCTCAGGGTCCCTAACTATACCTGCTATTCGTCCACGTTTTAAATAAATTTTGGCAGACTTATCCAATCCAAAGTCCATACCGATTTCTCCTGTGTACCACCCGACGATACTAAGAGCATCTTCAAGATGTTTTTTCCAGACGCATAGATCTCTAAGCCATTCATATAAAATATATCAGTGATCTTATGCTCACGAATATTAGTGCCTCCACAGAGGTATTCATGAGAATCAGGGAGTGCATGGGACAGTGGCAATCCTGTCATTCAGGATAGATGTAAAGATCTGATTTACCGTGTTCAAATAAGTTATCAGTCTGTAGTTCCTTGGGTTGGACAAGTCGCCTTTCTTCGGTAGGAGTACAGTTCTTCCTAACACTAGCCCCTGCGGAATAGGGATCACCGACTTTAGAAATGAGGTAAAGATGCGGGCCAGATATTGGTGTGTAGAAGTGATCTTCTCCCACCGAAAGTTATTAATACAATCTGAATCAGCAGCGGAGAAGTTCTTCGTGGCCCCTGATACTTTATTTCCCTCCTCAGCAGTGATTGGTGGGAAATCCCTCTCGGGTATTATGAGGTTATTGCACAGCTCCATGAAACGTACGATGTTCTCAGTGCCTTCATTGAATGGATGTTTTACTTCGTTATTCTCCCTACGAAATTCTCGACTTATTCGGACACCGGTCAGTTTTTGACAAAAACAGAAGGATCGCTTAAGAGTCGCGATGAGTCAGCGGAAAACTTTTGATTCTCCCTGACCCATCCTTCCCTCTTTTTAATTCTCCTCCTTTCGTCAGATACTACTCGTGTTTATTCAACAATGTACTGCTTGGTGGTAGCAGCTTTAACATTTTTAATTTGTGATGATGGATCCTCATTTCGTGAGCGAACTTTGAGGCCCTTTCTGTAAGAGGCTCACCAGATTTTTTGTAGTCAATCGCACACTCTATACGGGACGCGTTTTGTCATGCTCAGCCAATCTTCTTCTTCAGTTGATGCAAGCGCTTTTTGGTCTTTTCATCAATCGTTGGTTTGGACCTCCGATTTGACTCAGCCAGCGCTCTCGCCGCATCATAAACTGAAAAAGTGATGTTCTCTTTTGGGAGATCTTCATGAAGGGTAGCATTTATTTCCTCGTTCATCTCTTGTTCGCGCGAGGTTAACGGTACGGTTTCTCAACACTTGCTGTGGAAGGCGCGAGAGCTCTGGGTGTTTCTGGTACCACAAAGTGTGCAAGCGCGCCAAGTAACCTCTGCGGTTATGGACAGTACTGGCATCATAGCAACTAAGCAGGTCATTATCAAGTTGATCCATCCATGAAGAACGTTGATCGTCTCGCCGGTTCGTCATCATGTTTCCATATAATTCAGAACCCCGAACTCTGGAAATATAATAATTATAATAATAAATTGATATATATATATATATTATTATAATTATAATGTGTATATTTCTTATATGATAATATATAGATATATATGTATGTAGAATAAAACATTGGTTTTACAACCACCGCAGGGTCCGCCTAGGAGCAACCGTCATTCAGGAAAATGGCACAAGCTCCCAGTTGAACCGCGGTATAACAAACCTATGGCCACGTCTTACGACCGTGAGATGAGTATCACGGCATATTTCTGGCACATGGGTATGGCTTTAAGGTTACTAACAATAGTCGGGAAATTGTAGTTCCAGAAGATTCGGCACTCCTCCTTCTCATAGATAGAATCTATCTCCCTCAAGGCGTTCGTCAGGGCAGGGTCGCAGCCAATGCCATGAGAGCGACAAAGATTGTAGTAGAGCACTATTAGAGCTGCACAATGTGCCTTACCATAAGAATTGCCTTCCTAATGATTTTCACTATCATATCCGTAATCAGCACGTCAAAAATGAAGGAGTATACGGTGTTCAGTATTTTTTAATCAGAAATCATAGAATATGGAACTAAAGTAATTATTTACAATCGTACAAAAATGTGTTACCCTTAAAATATTTATGAAAGGACGCAATAGTCCGTGGGAATACAGTTAGAGTAGGTGTGTCCTTCAGCAGAATGCGGAAGTTTCATTCAATATTATCCTCTCCGCTACTCTCAGTCCCTTACAAGAAACTTGCAAATTTACACCATGTAGCCAGAAAAATTCGGGATATTACAATACAATAATTTCTGAATATTTGAAAATTCGGGATGCTTGAAATAAAACAGATTCAGCGTGTTCGCGAAATTTCCCATCAGACACACTTATTCCTTTGTATTTCTGAAGACACTTTGTAAACATTATTTTGGTACGAAACTAACGACAATCGGTCGTAGCGAACACCGCCGCAAACACGAGAAATACTACTCGAACAGGTGAAGGGGAGAGGAAATTGACCCGAACCTAAAAATATAGGAACAATTTCAATTACCAACTTAACTCCATCGATTGGTGAATGAGGATGGTTTCATGAGGATTTGAATTGATTAGTCACTCATTCGCATTAAGGTTGAACGTAATATGAAGAAGAAGAGTTTTTTAGATGGACTGCTGGAAGTAATAAATAAGTCCAAAATATAAAAGTTCCTATTTCTTTAATATATATGTATAATTTTTTACATCACAGTGTTGTATTACCAAAGGATATCCAGATCCCCTCCCTGAAACATTTCAAACAGATTGGAAGTTATTGGACCAAAAAGAAAGGTCAAGTTCGTTAACTAGACATTTTTGACCATTGGTTATGGTTTTACCCATAAAAATAAAATACTCAAAAATAAAAAATTCCCTTTTCCGACCAATCTATGGCAGATAGGAAAAAAGAAGAAAAAGTGCGAAGCACAATACACGGAATGAGAATGTATTCGTTGAAGCCGAAGAAGCCGATGCTTTGCTTTTCAGTTCCAAAAGATATATGCACAAATGTAGTAGAGTGCAGAGACCGACCGCGTAGTGCGTCGTAAATACATCATCGAGCGCGGAGCGCAAGACTCGACAGACATGCGCCTAGCCGCGCTCAACCTTGCGAGCCGCTCGGGCAGCGCCCGATGAGAATGTACCTGCTCTTCAACACGAGCGAAGCTTTTGTCAATCAAATGTTAAACCAGTTGTTCTTTTGTTGCATTTGCATCACATTTATTTAACTAATTCATAATCTATTCATACCTCCATTTTTTTCTTCAGGGTTTCCCAGGATTATTTACATTGAAATTGGATCATAGGGAGCACACTTTTCCAGATACCAAGGAGGAAGGTCAGTCTCGTTAACCAGCCATTTTCAACCAACGGTTATGGTTTCGTTCACCGAAATAAAATACTCAAAATAGAAAGAAATAATAGAAAAATATAAAAATCCATTTGTGGACAACTGTAGGAGAAAAGAAAAAATGTTCGGGAACAAAATTGTTCAAATCAAGAGTATCTACGAGTTTTTTGAAAATATTATCATATTATATTATTGATAATATTATTATAATAATTCTACAAACCTAGCCTCATTTTTGCACATGCTGAAGATTTGGTTCTTTTTTGTTTGATTTCCTACGTAGGGTGGCGGCTTTCTCAAAACCTATCACACTTCCAATTTGGAATCTTCTTTCTAGGTGGGGGGGGGGGGCCTAACAGATATGCAACATTTCTCGAATAGTATCTTCCTCAATACTTTGGGGGGAGATAACAATTTCTTCAAGTAAAGCTTTTGAGTTTTTCAGATTATATTCGACGTTTTATAGTTTTTCAATTCGTTTTTGGGATGTAGGAATAATTTTGTATTTTTTATTTCGCCTATTAAGTGTACTAGTAGAGTCCCTAGTACTTTTGGGTTTGATTGCGCTTGAGATATTTTGGTTCAAATTTTCTGATGTCTCAGTTAGGTAATAGAATATAAGCTCTCGTCATGAGAATTTCACTTTTAAGAATTATTTATTATTACTATTATACCATTAGGACAAATCCCTTGCAGGGTAAGCGTAACTCGTTTGGTTCCAGCCCCGATGTACTACTGGAAAATAGAGGATTGATGTGGAAGGATTAGAAAGTGGAATTGACATGGGAAATTTTGATCAAGAGATGTGTATGAGAAGGAAGCAGGGATAGGTATTAGATCAGTCTTAGGATTCATTGCGTGTTTTTTTCGAACAGAAAGAAGCTTTTTTCATTTTTTAATGAAGATGCGGGATTTTTAGTAAACAGAAACTTTAATTGAATTGTTAGGCAGAGTGTCTAAACGTAACATGAGTGATAAGACCTGATTGAAACAATACACAGCAAAAGTGAGTCCAGCATGTTTCTGCTTTCAAACCACACACTCGTCCTGTGCAACATCGCTCCGACACGGGTCTTTTCCTGATCTTTCTAGCAAACACCATGTAAAAAGAGTTTCGTGGAGCCATTAAAATAATTCACTAAGCGATATATTTACACGGGCCCAGGAACAAAGCCGTACATGAGACTTTAGTACATCTCAGCCATCGGTTTGAAGTCCTGCAGAACAATGAGGACTCGAAAATGTTGGACAATGATCAGAAGCAAGAAGCCCCAACGAAACATGCAATAACGAGGATGAAAATCATTTACCTTACAAGATCACGACGTGCAAATCCGTTTGAATCGTTTGTTGTGAACGTAAATTTTATAATTATAAAAAGCCTTCGCGGGATGCGTTTGAAGAAAAACTCAACAAGAGAATTTTCATCACCCCGAACATCAAAACTAAGGAGGACATAGACACTGGCATTGGCAACTTAGTGGTGGTTATTAAGAATGCAGTTAATATATCGATTCCTTTGTCACAGAGGGTGGGTGGACAAATCCATACATTGTCAGCGGAAATGGAAGATCTCATTAAAACTAGAAATTAACTGAGAAAAATTTTGTAAAGAACCAACAATGATAATTTTTACTAACTCAAACATAATCTTACAAATAAAATCAATTAAACAAATTGCTAAACACGACAACACTACCTGGAGCGATAAACTTGGCACCTCAGATATCAAAGATTACTTCCTGTGCAAGATGTCTAAATGTTTCACATATCGGAGTACAAATGCAATATCCGCTCTGAGAGGTGGAAATGAATTGATACATTATGACCTTCATAAATCTAGCCTACTAGCCTCGCAATACGAAAAAGTTCACGGCATGACTACCAAGATGGGAATGATGCTACTCAGAAACTTGTCACTCCCAGGTGGCTTGAGCTTTCCAATCAGAAAATCAAAACTGATGACGCAGTCCTTCCTTTGCCTGAGGAAATGAAAAAAACAATGAGACGGATGAGACGGATGCTTCGTGGATTATTTTGATGGCTTCCTAAAACTCTTTGTACGGACTGTTTGCTAGAGGGATCAGTAAGCGACCCGTGTCGGAGCGATGATGCATGCGAAGAGTTTGTCGCTTGAAAGCAGAAACAGGCTGGACTCACTTTTGCTGTGTATTGTTTTTATCATACCTTACCTCTCATGGTGCCGAAGTAGCCTATTATATACTCAAACATCCCTTGTCCGCAATTTCCCATATCAAGTCCACTTTCAAATCTTTCCATATCAATTCGCAATTTTCAAATTGAGAATAAATGCCACATCATTTGCTTATCTGAAAAAGAAAAGATTCCAACAGCTTCACGGCACATTGCTGTTTTTATTTATTAATGTCTTTGAGTTCTAAGGTTAAGTTCAAATTACAATATTTATGAGTTTTTTCTTCCCAAATTTTCACCCTACGATTTTCTTGGTGAGAAATAACCAAATATGTACTTCGAGTAATTATACAGATACTAATTAGGATAAGATTTCTTAAAG
>WSXT02148309.1:0-10332 GCA_011762715.2 Neuroterus valhalla
AGTGACGGCGACAGCGAATACTTTTCAGGTGCCACACCGTAATAGTTACGGTGCGTACCGAGATCGCTCGTGCCACGGCAGTCTCGAACACTGCCTTATACAGACTCGAAAATCTTCCGTAACGAATACGGTGCTAGCAGTAGCCATTACGGTTTACTTCTCTCCGTGTGAAAAAAAAGGAATCAATCACGAGAAAAGTATTATGATTTTGAGAACAAATATCATGAAGTTTTCAAGAAATTGATGAATCTCACACATTTGAAAGTCTATTCAGAGCCGGAGATAAATACACAGCTCTGGGAATGCTGGCGCGCACTCATTTTACCGATCGCAGCGCTAGCGCCGAAAATACATTTTTAAATTTCCAATAATACGAATCATGGTAATACTTCTAGTTCCAAAATCTACATTACCAACGGTCAATATCGACATAGACGTTACCCGTCGCGACGAGCATAGGATGCTTGAGGAGGCCATGGCAGTGCACGCGCATCACTCCCATCCGAAGTGTTCGACGGGTCCCGTTTAAAAGGCGCAAAAATAACATGATTCTTAATTCAAACATAAAAAAACAACAACGCAATATTTGGAAAAAAGCTTTCTGGTCGGGACCCCATTAGGGTCTAAAGATGAGGTGTGAAAAATATTACAACTAATAATTCACCAGTGTAACAGAAATTTGGCGGCGAAAAAAGCCTATCGCTGATGAAGCACCTTAAATATTATGACGCGCTGATTACGATTATGATAGTAAAAATTGGTGCAAATTTGATTTTCATGGTAAAATCATGGAAATTATGGTTTTTCGAGTTTCTCTCAGCTAATATGCAATATTGAAAAAAAATGTTTCAAATAGAAGTTGTGGATCTCAACGAAATACATATTTTTTGTTTAATAAATTTCTCTTCTAGGGGTAATATTTTCCGAGAAAATGAATGATAATCTATTTTTGTAAGAAAAACCCATAAAATCATGGATTTTTGCGTTCATCTATGTCAATACTAGCAATATTCTGTAACCAATCACAGGGGTCCCTTTCGGCCCCCATAGGACCCGGAAAAGGGGTGGGTGTTTGACCAACATTATTTCTGTGACCAGTAAGAGGGGTGCCTCCCCCCCCCCCCCCCATGGTAAATAATGTTGTGCCTATGTAGATATCAGAGATAGATATCGTAAACTATGAAAATAGTTGATTCCAATTAGATTCTTTTTTCCATACTTAAAATATTAAAATTAACCCTTGATTCAATTAAACTATAAACGTTTATGTTTCTTTTCAAATTTAGGCAATTATTTATTTTCCTTTGTTATGATAAACCTTTAAAACATGAAGACATCGATAAAAATTGAGTATATCATAAAAATATGTCGAATGCTTTTAACGATTCATGTTACAAAGAATAGAATTTATAGAATAAATAAATACTATATAGTTGGAGAATTAAAAACGTATTGGTGAACAGTATTTGAATAGTAATAAATAGAATATTCTTAAAAGTACATAATTATTTATGTATTTAAATTATGAGTTTTCAACCATGAAGGTGAACATTTGAACAAGAAAATTGATGTTCAAGCAGGAAAATTGATGTTCAAGCAGAAAAATTAATTTTCTACAAAAAAATACAATGTTTCAACAAAATATTGAATTTTGAGCTGGAAAAATAATTTCTTTCTTCCGGAAAGATAAAGTGATTTTCAATAAAAGAAGGAGAATCGTCGACCAAAATTTGAATACTCAAATTTTAAATTTAAAGATTTATGTTCAACCAAACAAATTAAATTTTAACTACGCTATGGAATTTTAATTGAAATCAGTCAAGTTTTTCCTATTCAAAATTTAGAAGACAGAACTTTTAAATTAAGACTAATTTTAAATTGGAAGAGCAATTTTTCTAATTTACCCTATTTTGAATCCGAATTATAATTATTTTGGAAAGTTCACGTTCCATGTCGAAAATAGCTTGTTCCAAGTGAAATTATATTTTTTTACCGGAACACCCTGCCCTGAAATAAGAACTATAATTATTTCCTGAAATTCCTTGTCCCAAGTTCATAAATAAGGAGAAAGCAAATAAAACGTGATAAATGCATTTTTTTGAAAAAATTGATAAAATATTTCTTTCTGTATGACTGGGCTATCATCAATTCGAATATCAAACTTACGTTGGCTAAAAAAATCTCCTAGAGCAATGAATTAGCAAAAGGTTTTCTTATTATGGAAAAAAATACAAATCCTTTCTCTCATAAGGTATAGATATATTCAAAAATGTTAAAGATCAGAATAAAGGAACGTAACATTATTCAAATCAAATGGTGAGATCTCTTCTAGATCATAAAAAGGAAGTGGTAATTTTTCATATTTTAGCGGTAAAATTTTTGAATGTGTGTAGGTCAAATCGTGTGATTTCCGATCACCTTCCGGTTTTTTCTTAGTCAATAAAATTCCTTTTAATTTTTCGGTTTTTAGGTGAAGTGACCACCCTGTTGATTTTATTGGCATAAGTTGAAAAAAAATTTCAAAAAATATATTTACTGTTCCAATAACCGACCCATCCTTTCCAAGTATCGGATGCCCCGTAAGAAGATCCTCAGGATTAGGATGTTTTATGTAAATCACATGACCTGGCTTCGGTTCAAAATTAGCTCTCAAAACAGCTTTTTGCTATATTTCAATAACTTTTTGTCACAAGGCACAGTTAGAACTTGCACTTCTTCAGAGCAAGTCGCATGACCTGACTTGCATACAAAAACAAGGCACATATATCCCATTGTGACCGATGATTCAAAGAAATCTTGAGGAATTGAAAGTTCCAAAACATTACAATTTTCTTTTCAAGCACGAAAAATTGAATGATTTCGTTTATGTACTTGAAAATATTGAGACCTAACATTGTTAACACTTTCCTCATGTGTCATGTATTTTATAAACTGTCAGCCTTAAAGTACAGCCAGAGCCGCCAATCGGGTACGGTCAACATTTACGTCTGACTAACACCTGAACGGAAGCCCAAAAATTCTCTCTCTTTCTATCATGTAAGATAGACGACGAGGTGCAAACAAATTCGAAACAATGTTTTTTGAAATCTCTTTTTCTCTCTCTATCGTATAAGGTAGACAGAGAGGTTTCGTTGGCAAGTCAAATGTATTGTTTCGAAACGATGACCCCTCTCTGCCTACCATTCACGATAGGAAGAGAGATATCAAAAACATCGTTTAGAATTTGATCGCACCTCTTTGTCTATCTCACAGGCTAGAAAGAGAGGTCTTTCCGATTGGTTACTATATTAGACTGGAATATGCCACCGCCATTCTGGTTTCTGGCCAGTTTGCGGGAAATAGTCCGGGAGCCAGAAGTCTTTTGGTCCGCGATGATAAGTCCCTCTAGATATTGTTATTTAAACATTGTTTCAGGAATCATGCTGTATCTCCTAAAATTGTCTATATTTTGTAATTTTTTTCTGATACTGTTAAGTCTAATTGAAATGAACTTTTTTTTACATGCAAATTTCTGCCAATCCGGTATTTTCTGCAAAAAAACGCAAGAAAAATAATATAAAATACCGTTTCTGGGCATTGTTTATAAACATTTTGCAGGATAGAGGTGGCAGGTACCCGAAATTGTTTTAGTGAATATTACGTGAAACGATCTTCTCAACCCCGTGGTATGAAGTGCTTCGGCGAATTCGAATTCTTTCTCTGGATAATGTTAATTAAAAATTTCGTTGCAAATTAGGCTATATTTTCGGGAATTCTTGAAATTCTCCTATGTTCGTCTTAGACTTTTTTCTGCCTCTACAATAATTAGTTCAATAAATTGTAAAAAAAAGATTAAGGCGAAGAAATCTCTGTAGATCAACAGCGATTGAAGATATTATCCAATTTTTCTCAATTTTTTTTATTTTCTCATAATAATGTGAGGAAACTGATGCAGCTCATTCGAAATCGAATTCATCATATTTAAAAAAAATTCGATCAATCGGGTCTAATCGGTTGCGCTATGCAGGCATCCACTCGTCTGATCGTCACTCATCACTCATCTTGTAACAATAAGCTGTTGACGTCGTGAAAGCAACAGGGGTCGGGCAAGTAGTTCTCTGCATCACGCAACCAATTGGACCCGGTTGATCGGAGTTATAATTTTTGGAAATGTGATTAATTTAATTTTCAATACGCTGCATCAGTTTCCTCACATTACTACGGGAAAATGAAAAAATGAAAAATTGTAAAAAATCGGTTAATATCTTCAATCGCTGCAGGTTCTCCAACACAATAAGAAAAAAAGATAAGAAAATTGATATACGTCACGACATATAAACGGTGGACTTGAGAACCCTCAATTTTCCGTCCCCGGTTTATGTTTTCCAAAACTCTAACTTCGTTTCTCAATTCTCACCGCGACGAACCTTGCTTGTTCACCTCTAAACATATGTTTGGTTAGTCACAACTGGAGCACCTGCCGCGGATCACTTGTCGGATGACGCGTATCCATGGAAAATTCCATGAGTGCAGCATGCCTGAGCGGCAGATGAATTTCACCTCTTTCACAGAATAATACAATTTATTACTAGTTGATTTGAAATCTATTTTCATGGACCAGTTAACAAAGAAACCAATAAATTACACAAATATCAAGCGTTTAAGAGATGTGGATAGTCTGATCAACTATCGACATCTCTGAAAATTTTTTTTCCCGTAAAATAAAATGAATCAATGGAGATAGGCTGGCTGAGCTCATGCTATTTAAATTTTTAATTCACAAATATTTAAAAACAACTATGTATTATAAAGAATTGTTAATTTGAAGGTATTGGTACGATTCGCTGTCAGTACGTAAACTCTCAGTAAGACTCACTATAAATACGAACACTCTCAATATTTTTACTAAAATTAACACTGATTATCATTACCGGAATTCTAAAGATCACTTACTTTCAACGAAAATATGTTTAATAATTAGATAGATAACAATCAATTACGGAAATATACTTCGGTTATCAACTAGTGTTAATAACTGAAACAGAATCGACACTTCAAATTTTATACCCGTATCCTCTGCTTTCAATATATTTCAATGTAAAAATGTTTCACTGAAATTTAATCTTTAATTAGTTATCTATTATTAAATGTAAAACAGGAAACAGACAGCATTTGAGAAAGTGGCTACCTGACATTTGAGCGAAAAAAGTAATAATCCTATTGGCCCGCGAGTGGGTAGAAGGGGAAATATCAAGACTCGAAACTCCGGACTCGCGCAGTGGAAGAATCGCGACGAGGTTTGGCGCTCTTTCCGGTCCTCCGGGCATAAATTTTCTTTCCTACCTCATCGCTCTAATAAAATCCTTCCTCTCGAACAGGACTTTTAGAGCCCGCGTTGGGAAATCCCTATCGGATCCCCAGCTTATCACCTGCGGTGTACCTCAAGGCTCAAAACACTCTCTTCAACGTGTTCTTTTACGACATTCCTTGATACTTCAAAAGTCATCAGTCATTACTCTTCCCGACTAAACAAATTTATCCCAACAGTCCTAGAATGGTACCGAAAATGGAGACTTGAAATAAATAAAACTAAATCTGAAGCTGTCTTTTTCTCACGTCGTCGACGTAACCCTCCTCAAATCTTTGTTGACTCTTTTCCAATTAATTGGAGTTTCTCTGCAAAGTATCTCGACGTCATTTTTAACAAACGACTCACCTGGTCCCAGTGAATCCAAGCCACCCGAAATAAGGCCAACGACGCCTTTATTAAACTCAAACCATTCTTCAATAACCCAAGTGTCTCCCGAGCCACCAAAACTCGTGCATTTAACGCTATAGTTAGGAGCATCTGACTTACGCAATACCTGTCTGGGGCTCGGCGAACCCAAATCGTCTATCAAAACTTGAAGGGACATACATGCGCCTTCTCCCTCTTCGAACATTCCTTGGTTCATCCGTAACAAACAAGTTCTCACGGAATTTAACTTGCCCTACATCTCCAATGCCGCTCGCACGCACGCTGCAAAACTACGCATTTCAGTGGCTAATCACCCAAATCCCTGCATCAATTCACTTGCAAACTATGTGAGTAAAACTTCCGACCGCTTTAGAAGGCCTTGCCTTCTGGTCCCTCTGCCATAATTGAGACATTAATAGCTCTTATTTTCCATGTTTCGCTTTAAGCGCGAGTGTCCTTGCAGTATAACTGACTGGGGCCACCAATTCCGATGTCCGTTTCTTATCATATCCATTTGGTTTATAACCTACTAGGTTGGCAACCAGGCGAGGAGGGATTTAATCGGTAGGTGCACTATGCGAATCCGACACTACCCAGTTCCCCCTAGGTGTCTTTCTGAAGATTTTACCTCCTCGGCCTCATAAAAAAAAAAAAAAACCTTAAGGTGCTTCGTCAAGGACAGCGGTCATTGGCGTGCACTGCCATTCCTGCTTCGAGTAGCTTTGACAAACGCGACGGGTGACGGCTATGTCGACTCAACTGTCCAAGTGTCCACTACAGTTGGTAATGATAATTCCGTAACTTGACGTGTAACCATGATGATGACGTGCTAGCACAGAGAAGGGTAAAATGAATGCGTGCCAGCGCTCCCAGGTCAGGGAATTTTTCTTCAGATCTAAATAGCCTTGCCAGATAAACGTTTTTTACGGGAAAATACGTTTTTTGGGCTTAAATACTATGGTACGTTTTGTCATACTTTTTTTCCACCATGCGTATTTTTACGTTTTTCTTGAAAAAAGGGAGTTGCTTAAAGTATTCACTAAGGATTTTCTTGAAAAAAATGTACTGAAACTACTATATTCCTGTTCAAATATTTCGCGCCCGTTTTATTGTCTCTAACGTATTGAAATATCGATGAGTCGATTCGATTGTATTGACTATATCGAAAATGAATACAAGGGTCAGCTTAAGCAAAATTTCTAAAAAAAAAAGTCATCAATTTTTTTCTCGCGTATTTTTGGGGGAAAAATTTGATGACTTCTTTTTTATTTCCCTCTAGAGAATTCAGAACCGCTGGCATTCTATCTACTGTCCAGGGGCAGCACTAAGGATGAATTCGGCCCTGTCTATACATTGATCAGCGGAAAAAGGACGCATACGTTATCATACGTTTTTTAAGAACGCTCCCCCCAACATTTTCCTCCCTGGATACGTTATTCCGTCGATTCCAGTCTGGCAACACTGGTTGCCCACAGAGCTCCCAAAGTTGAAACGCCGCCACGATGCCGCTCGAGAGGAATCGTCCCCCACCAGTCGCCACTCTTCATCCGCCGAGATGCGCTCCGGAAACTCCCGAAAGAGCAGGAATCGGATGCTGATTTGTCGTGTAGAGAGCCGAATATCAGCCGCGGAAAGTTCAAATTTTGAAATATTGAATCTCGAATGAGATACATTATTGGAGCTGTACTTCTGTTGAATTTTATTCGTTTGCATTATTTATTCTGTGAGAGACAATTTTAAAGAATGGACACTGAAAAGAAAATGGGAAAAACTAAAAAGAACTGCGGTTGAAATTGGAATTATAATTTGGAATTTTCAACTGAATGATTTCCAAGGTTTTTGTGTCTCAAGATTTGAGATATTCATATTAAATCCCTGGAAGTTTTAGATAGTCTCATTTATTCAAAGTAGGATCATGTCACGCACGCAAAGTTTTCTTTCGACGGGACAGGAAAGTTTTTATTTGCCAAAATTATGTGAAGCGGGTCGGAAATCGAGTTTTCTATCCTAGGTCAGGAACCACAGATCAATGTAGACAAAACAATACCGACATTTACATTGATCTGTCACTTCCTTCCCTAGGGCAAAAAACTCGATTTTCGACCCACTCCACGGGCATCGGAAGTCGAATTTTCGATTGGGATATAATGGAAAATCTCTTATTTCCAACCAAGAAAAATGACGTTTTTACGATAAAAGGTAAATTTTCCATCCAAAAGGACGAATATTAAAAAAAAAAATTTTTTTATTTTTTATTTGAAAATTTGACTTTCACGAAATAATTGAATTTCCAAATAAATATTCGAACTTTTAAAAAAAAAAATATTTTTTTTTGTAAAATAGAATAATTGTTAACCCAATATTTCAATATTCAACCAACCAAGATGAATTTTCAAAGAAACGAAAATTGGTAAAATTATTATTGTTATTAGTATTCATTATTATTATTCTAAACAGTTCCATTCTTTACCTTAAGTTGAATTTTTAAATCAAAACGCGAATTTTCGGGAAGGCAGTTGAATTTTTCACGAAAGAGTTTTTTTTCAGAAAAGAAAGATGAATTTGCAATCGAAAGGAACGATTTTCCATCCAAACAGTTACATTTTTATAGACATACATGACAAATGAAATAGATAATGTTCTTGGCTGGAAATTCCTGTTTCTAAAAGATTCACATCTTTCGATAAAAATTTGTCTGTTTTTGTTGAAAATTCATCTTGCTTCGTTAAATATAAGCTTCATTTTTGAAAATTCAACTCAAGACAAAAATTCAAGACAAAATTCGTCTTTGATTAAATATTTTTTTTTTTGCTGCTGGTTGGTTGTTGTTTATTTGGTTGCGAATGCATCTTTGAAGGTTAAAAATTCGACTATTGAGTTAGGAATACAACTATTTCATTAGAAATTTATCTGATTTTTTGGATGTTTGTTCTTTTCGAATTCATATATTTGGTTTGTCATATTTTTTCATCGGAAATTCGTCCTTTTCGATTGGAAATTTATCCTTATGACTGTAAGAAACTCTTTGTTTTAAAATTTAACTGTCTTCAGAAAAACTAGCTTTTTTGCTTCAAAATTTAACATTATTGTTGAAAATGCAACTATTCTCAATGCTTCTCAATTCCTGGGTTGGAAATTCAACTATTTCCTCGATAATATATCTGTTTCGTAAAAAGTTTAATTATTTTGTTGAAATTTAAACTACTCTGTTATTGTCATTTTTTTGGGAAAATTTTAAGTGTTTTGTTGCAAATTGTTCCTTTAGATTGGAAATATATCTCTTATTACAGAAATCGTCTTTTTGACATAAGTATTCGACTCTTTGTTTGAAAACACAACAGGTTTTGGTTGTACATAAATTTCATTGGTTTGGAAACTTGAATATTTGATTGAAAATTCGACTATTGGATTAAAATTACAACTAATTTATTCAAAATGTATCTATTCTGTTGGAAGTATAACTTTTTTCAATTAATCGATTTGGTTTGTTATATTTTTTGGTGAAAAATGTGACTGTTGTTTAAAAATTCGTTTCTTTTGATTGCAAATTCATCTTCCTTTTCTGGAAAAAAACTCAACAAAAATTCAACTGTCTCCTAGAAAATTTGCTTCTTTTACTTAGAAATTTAACTATTGGGTTGAAAATTTAACTATTTCGTTAAAGTTGAATTTTTAAAAGAAAAATGTTACAGTTTTTTTTATATTTGTCCTAATTAATTGAAAATTAATTTTTATCGTAGAAATGTTATTTTCTCTGGTGAAAATAAGAACTTTTTCATTTTACCTCAATCGAACATTCGACTTTGATGCATTTCTTCGATAAAAGCTGATTTTTTCATCTAGAAGGACCAATTTTAAAAAAAAACTGTTTCATTTTTCATAAAAAATTTGACTTCAACGAAACTATTAAATTTCCAATGGAATAATCAAACTTTTCACAAAATAGATACACATTTTTGAGGAAATAGTTGAATTTTAAACCCAAATAGTTTAATAGTCAACCTACAGAGATGAATTCCCAACCAAATTTTGAAAAAACAAAAGTTACTATTCAAAATAGTTGCATTTTCAACCATAAAGTTAAATTTGTAAGTGAAAAAAGCGAATTTTTTAGGAGGCAGTTAAATTATCAAAGAATGCATTTTTTTCGATCAAGGAGGATAAGTTCTAAATTGAAAAGGACGTTTTTTAATGAAAAAGTATAACAAACCAAACTTTTGAATTTGAAAAAATTAGGCAAAAAAGAAAGATGAATTTTTATTAAACAGTTGTATTCCTAACACAACAGTCGAATTTTTAACACACAAAGATGCAATTGTAACCATATGATCAAGTTTACAAATCAATAAAAATTGATATTCAATCCAAACCCATTGCGCTTTCAACCAAATGATTACATTTTTAAGAAGAAAGACGGATTTTTCTCCAGACAGTTAAATTTTCAAAAATAAAGAGTGAAAATTTCAGAAAGAGGGATTTTTATCTAAGAACATTAATGTTCAACCAAGCATATACATTTTCAACAAAAAAGATAATTTTGAACCAAATTGTAGAAATTTTTAGTAATGAAGATGAATTTCCAACAAAGCAGTTTTTTCTCAACCAAGAAAAATGAC
>WSXT02148320.1:0-10332 GCA_011762715.2 Neuroterus valhalla
TAAAACCCCGAGTATACTATTGTTTTTAAAAGGAAGTGAAAGGGGTGAAGGGGGAGGAGGGGGGGGGGGAGGGGGGGGGGGGGGGGGGGGGTGTAACTCCACATCTGTCCACGGGGGTAGCGGGGTAGTCAATAAGTGGTAAAAAATTTTCCACGTGGTATATGGACGACCCCTTTTGGCTATAATCCGATCATGATCTGCCGGGCCTCATGAAAACCTTTAAACTTCGAACTGAACTACCCCATTTCAGAGAGAGAGAGAAAAGTGGAAACAAGCCATAAACTGAAACCCAAACAGACATTATATCCTTTTTTGTTACTTATCATAATTGTTAGCAAATATTGTTTCAGTACATTCCATCATCTGTATATCATTTTTATCCTAAACTTGTTCCTTTAGGTTTTAACCAAGTTTTTTCGCAAATACCTCCTTATTCAAATTTTACTATATGCAAAACTGCTCATAGCGGTAATTTTCGAAAAACAATTATCTTATTAACAGATGTCGGACTCAAAATGTCGGGCCTGCGGGTCGACCGAAATCGAAACCGATCCTGCGAGAGGAGATGCAGTATGTACCAATTGTGGTGTTGTTTTGGAAGACCAATTAATCGTCAGCGAAACAGCTTTCGAGGAAACATCATCAGGGGGGATGGCACTTCTTGGTCATTTCGTATCCAGTGACAGTACTGGAGGTCCCACCCACTTTGGCGGAAGTAATACTATCATTTTGATATTCAAGACACCCTTTTTAAAAGTTCCTGCGATTAGTTTTCGAAATTATTCAACATACCATTCTTTTGCAGCATTTCCCTCGAACGGCAAGGAATCGAGAGAAATTACTACAGCAAATGCTAAACGGGGAATCTCTCTCTTGTGCCATCAACTGGAGTAAGTCTTCAAATTATCAGAATCTTAGAATCTTGAAGGCAATTCCTGATTCAAATCCTGACTTTATGCGAGAATGTAATTATTACTTTAACTTTTCAGTTTGACTTCAAGCATGATCGACATGGCTGTGAATTTTTATAGAATGGCTCTGCATAAAAATTTGACTCGAGGCAGAAAACAGCAACTCAATCATGCTGCTTGCGTTTATATAACTTGTCGAATGCAGAAAACATCACGTAAGTTCAGAAAATTATGTAGTGAACAAAATAAATATTGTTACAACTCACTAAATTTTTTTCAGTTTGAAGATAATTTTTTTAAGGCTAGAGTCCTTCTGCGATTTGAAATTGGGTTTATTTTCTTCTAAAATAATAACTAGTATGAATAAAAATCTCCTTTTTCTCACGAACAGATATGTTGATCGACATCAGTGACGTTCTGCAAATCTGCGTTCATGAATTGGGACGGACTTACTTGAAGTTTGCTCAAGCACTCTGTATTCAACTGCCTACAATCGGTAAGTCAAATCTTGCGTTACAACTCTCTTTTAAACTTTTCAGAAAAATCGATGAAGGGCCTAAAACTAAGGGCAAATGGTAGTTTATGACGTAATCAAAATTTGGCCTTGTGCTCGAGCTTGTACCAAATATAATTTTTTGCGACTACTTATTTTCAGAGCAGATAATATTTTGGGTTGAACTCATTTTCACTTTCCACTTCTTGATTGAATAATTTGTACTTGAAACTTAAAATGTTAGCATTAGAAGTAGACTGCTGAACATAACGTTCTGAAATTAGAAGCCTCAAAATTTTCTATTGTTCCGTAATTAATGTCCTCCAAATTTTATCCAGAGAGGTTAATATTTAACCTTTGCCTAGGTACTTGATTTTTCCAATAATATTAACATGGGAGAAATAAAGATAGAAAAGTTCAATTTACGAAACTTTTTCCCTTTTCATTCAAATAAATCGTCCACATATGACGGTAATCTCACCGTATTGCGTAAAATATTCTACTGCAAAAAAAAATATTTAATTTTAAAACTCCCAATTTAGAAAATGAAATTGTTCTGATTGCACTTTGAAAATTCGAAGTTAAAAGTATTGTTTATTGTAAAACCTTTCAGTTCTGAATGCTTATACACTGCTCTCGCGCAAGTTCTCCGGTTTAGGGCTCGGCTTGAACGGCCGTGGGACATCTTTCGCGAGAGCTGAAACGTAAACAGTCAGGGCCGTATAAACTATTTCTACGTGCTTCTCGTCCTTTCGCGCATTGGCGAATTTCCCGGTTGGGTGCACTGTTTGCTCTGAGAGTACGTAGTACTCCAATTTTTAAGATTACTTTTTTGAAGACCGCGAGAATTGAAAATGAAAAAACAGAAAAACTTGTCAATGGCCTGGGAAGGAAAGGTATGTCCTTAAAACTTATTATCATGGATAGGAAACGAATTTCGGGGTAGAAAATTGCAACATCGAATAAAATAACCAGAACTATAATTCTGAAAAAGTATAAAAAGATTAAAAATTTCGTTCAACAAAATTGTTCAAAAAACCTAGCGATTACAAAGAATGAAATATGAGGATAAATTAAGTCACAATGAAAGTCGCAGAGCAATGAGGACAAATATCTTTAATTATTACGTACACACATAAGTCAGCGATGAATCTGTGTGCAGAAAAATAGAATTATTATCCGTACAATAGATCGCGTAATATCTTATTGGACTGAAAGATTCGTAGAAGGTCGACGACTCTTGCGCTCGAAATTTTTGGCACAGAAATCGTTTTCTACTGGACGTCGTCGTATTCCACCCGCTCAGTAAAAATAGTCGCTACTCTCTAATCATTTCGAAACTATAATTTTCCCTCAATTCAACGTAGTTGTCCAAACGTCCTTTCAAGTACATACAAGGTGTTATTAACAGGACAATACACTTCTTTTTAGTATACTTCTAGATTAAATCTATAAATGTTTTGCTTTTAGGTTACTGTCAAAAGGCAGTGATTTGCGGAGACAAAATCTCAAGTTCCCTATCGCTTAAATTCACTCGGTGGTTTTCCTCGCAACTTGGAAATGCAAAAGCCTTAATCTTATTATCGATAATACTTTTCGTTGACCGTATTCTAATTTTACAAAAGACTCAAACGGTTCCGTCTAATTTACAATGCCTCTCGAATCGACGAAGCTAACATTCTTAAACTATCTCTACTTTCTCTCGCTCTTTCCAACAAAGCTCAAAAACATAATTCTTTACCCTGCAATGTAAGATAACCATCTCGAAACGAAACGCATACTTTCGCTTACAAACAAGTCGATGGAGCAACAATTAAACCATAACTTCTGCAAAGAAGCTACGTCATTCTTCCGTTGGTGGGCCATAAAAAATAAGTTCTGGAATCTGTCCGCCCTGAACTCCAGTTCCATTTGTGCTTTCGGAACTGCATTGAAACTGGAAGTTCACGTTCCCAACTGTTGCCTCGGACATTCCTTCTTGGCCAAAATAACTCAACTCTCCTCCATCCAATATTGCACTTGCCGTGTAAAAAGACTCTGGCTCAATTTGAATCGGATTTTCAAAATAGACGTGGAAAGTGTTGCTTGAACCGTCAGAGAAAAATTTCGTATTGTTCTCTGATAAAACTCGCCCGAGCCTTTTTAATTCTATCCTCACGTTGTAATCTGCTGCACCTGACGAACTTCCGTAAAGTCCAAAACCAACGACGAAAATTCGTTTGTCAACGCTAAATTGGATCGAATCACATCTTCCTCGATAACGCCACTGATTCGATCTGTAAGCGCACGACTGGAATCTATGGCAGACCTGCAAAAGAATATTTATTCTTTATTTCTTATTATAATTATACCATTAAGAAAAATCCCTGTCGGGGTTAACGTAACTTGCTTGCATTATGATACTATCTGATGAATAGAAATATCTAGTAAGACAACGAACCTGAGTTTTAAGACCCTGTCTGGGTTTGATGGGATAGCAGAGTGGGGGTTTTGTGCTGGCAATGAAGTGGAGAAAAATATCGATGGTTTCTTGTTGTGTGAGAATTCCAGTTTGCGCAGCACTGTTGGCAAATTCCTCGAGACTCATTGCCGGTAACCTAATTAAATTTAAGGCAGAGCCTGAAATAAGAAAGTGAGAGAGACTCTAATTTAATTTTGTGTCTCGCAATTCGTGTTAGGGGTACTTTTAGCAATTCTTACCCAAGAGTCGCCTTTGATTGCTGGGGATGGGCTCCAGGTCTCGTCTCATACACTCTGCAGCTGCCCATCTTAATGCCGCGTTCCATAAGTGAATTTCCTTGCAGTTTAAAGTTTCTCGGGATAATACAGACTCTAGGGTGTGAATATCGATCTCCACGAAACCCTCGGACCTTAGCGCCATTTCCGCCTGTTGAAAAATCAATCAGCATTCTAAATTCAAAGTTTATTTCTTATTTTTATTTTTAGAAAAATGTATGAAGACAGCTACTTTAGAAATGAAGATTTCACCTCAGACATCAGTTCAGTTTTTATCAACTGAAAATCTAGTTGGACTAAATTCTCAAAAAATGGAAATACCTAAGTAATTTTTGTGGTCATGAAAATTATTTCAAGTATAAAATAGATTTTTATATTTATTGCAACAATAATGAATTTAATCATAAGTTTTTTGTATATATTCTGCCAGAAGAACTAAGTTGTTCAAAGATTTTTATTCCCAAACCATTTCTGCAAATAAAAAAGATTCTTTCCTTTTTTCAAAATAAAAAATGCATTTTTCAACTCTGCATCGTTACCAAGTGAATATTTGTTATTTTCTTGTTTTCAAGAAGAACCGTTTTTTGCCCGGAAACAATCCAAGTTAGATGTTTCGGAAAATTGTATGTGAAAATATTCGTGAAATTTACTGAAATTATTTTATTCATCAAATTATGTTCCTGATGCAGAAAAATATTTTATGAAACAATTAGGAAACTGAACCTAAATTATTATTAATATATTCTTCAACCGTTTGAAATTGATCAATTCTTGCATTAAATCTAAATAAAATAGAAAACTATAATTATATCTTCAGAAGTAAAGAAAATCAATGAAATCAAAAATATTTCGTAAGCAGAAATCTCTAGTCTTTCTAAATAAACCGCTGTTAATTACAATGCAAAAATGTATATAAGTGAAGAAAAAGAACCTGGATAATGGTTTAGAGATTGGGTACGTTTTGAACAATAAGAATATGTTTACTTTCTTTATTTCAGTAACAATAAAGTTTTATAAATGGATTTTATGATATGAAAACTCATCGTTTCGGAAGCGATAATCACAAGGGTGAGTACGAGAGACGATTAACATTCTATACATTCGCGTACATCCAAAAGACCGAGGTTTTCAGATCATTTTTAACCGATTCGGGACCCGTTTTGATTCTTTCCATATTCTCAGTCTCTAAAAGTCTGAAATGTAGTTTTAAACTCTGATACATTCTCTAACTTCAATATATTTTTAATATATTTTTGAACTCTGATTTATACTTTTGTCCCTAATCAGTTAACGCTACAATAATATTTAACACTCCAATATATCATTATCTCAGCCTTCGAAATTATTCGAAATATCCTTATACAATACATCGTAATTATCTCTAAAAAATATATTTTTCACTTCAACATCAGACAAATCTTCCGAAAAGTGGAATTTATTTCTTCCCCGATATATCGAATATTTCTCATGGTTATTCCACTTGATATCAAAGAGAAAACAACTGTTAAAAGAACTTAGTGGATTCAGAGCTAGACAAGACTTGATACTCTTTGCCTTTTTAAATCCTAAATCAAATTCAACATTGATTCTCGCAGAATAAAACGGAAATGAGAAAAGAGAAAATTCGCTAGGAGAGCCTATTTTTCTCTCTGAAATCTTTTCCTTCTTGCCGTTAGCGTTCGCTGTTAGTATAAGTGGTTGGAGGTTCAAACTTACTTGAGCATCGATAACTTCCCAGCATCTCTGCATTAAATCCGGCTCTTCGAAGAGTCGAGATTGACTAAGTAGTAGACACGCGTTTTTTGCTGTCAAGCTAGTTTCTAAGTAATTAACGCACGCTCGCGCCAAGTGAGGTACGATGTACTTCTTGGCAACGTACAAAGTTGCTAAAACTGTGTCTGCCTCTAATTGAACTTCATCGCAGTACATGTACCTAGGGAAGAAATAGAAAAGGATTAGGTTCCATTTTTTTTTTTTAAATTAATTAACCCACGCGAAAAATGTGCAAGATGTTTGATAAAAGATTTCATTTGAAGGCCAAATTTATTGTCGGAGATCTAAATGGTTGAGTGGTGTTAAACTCACCTAAGAAGGGCTAAGAATGCAGCTGGCTCTACATCAGGC
Organism: Neuroterus valhalla; assembly: GCA_011762715.2. Classification (NCBI taxonomy): domain Eukaryota; kingdom Metazoa; phylum Arthropoda; class Insecta; order Hymenoptera; family Cynipidae; genus Neuroterus; species Neuroterus valhalla. The sequence goes on from WSXT02148320.1 coordinate 6,265, forward strand.
ACCTCTATGTCCATTTTATTTTCTGCAAGACCCCCGTAGAACATTGCATAAAATACAGAACTTCCAGTTGCTAGTACGTATTTATGAGCAGGTATAGATTGTGTGTGACCTGAAAGTTTCACTCTTGTTTCAATTGGTCAAAATATGTACGTTGATGTTACTTCGAACTGTGCAATTGTCGAATTGATATTCAATATAAAAGCAGGGTTTTCAGAATTACTTTCTAATTGCATAATTTTATTTTGTCATATTATTAACAAGAAAGTCCAATTACAGTCGCATCGACTTGACTCTGTGAAGTCTCTTTATGCCTTGTTAGTTAACTATTGTATCAATTCAGGATTCAGAAAATTATGTCTTGTATCCCTTTTCAAGAATATCATTGTTTGTCATGTGAAAGACTTCTATTAATAATATTTGTATGTTAATGGTAAAATTGGCTTTAGGGTCACAAAATAATTTGTCATTCAATCAGACTTTTCGGCCTCTCTTACGGTCCCTAATCAGTGATTTATTTCTGCAAATAATGTACAAAAATTTTGGTTTGTGAGAATGTATAAAAAATATTTTTATTTCTTTTGTCTCTCTTTCCAAAAAAGACTGAAAGAGCCAGAATTAGTCTAAAAAGCGGGAGCTTTAAAAAATATCGCACAGTCGTAATAACATCGATTTTCTCAAGTAAAATAAAATTTTGGGAAAAATTGCTGCTGGGTTTTACCTGGACTGCCAACAATAAACTGAATATCAGCCATGAGATGGTTATTGAACATGGCAGCATTCCGTTCCCGAACGGTGGGTTTTGTGGCTTGCCAGTTAGGGTCCTGTGTACAGTCTTCCGTCGATAAGAGGTTCAAATGTGCTACTGGTGAAGAGAGCGAAGATAACGGAGAAGCTGGTGTGCTTAAGGGCTGATTTATAGCACCCTCCTTTTGCAAAATTACCGACGACGGGATTGGGCTCACTGATGGCGGAGACCCTGACACATTGCTAGGAGATTCCGCTAGATTACAAGAAAAGATTTTTATTTCTTCAATTCCAAAATCCTGTACCAATGATCATTCAAACTTTTATTTAAAATTAATTTTAAAATTTCAGTTTTGAGGAATCCTTATAAAGCTTTCTTTTGAATTAAACTACATTTAAAAAAAAAATCAAATCTTCCAAGGGTGTCCAAATAAGTTCTAATTTGTATCGGAAATTCGATTGGAGTAAGTGCACACTTCTAATTTGAAATTATTTGTAAACAATTGTTTATGAATGATTTCAAAGTAGAAGTGTGCACTTAATTGCAATTAAACATGCTATAACATGAGAAGATTGAAGATGTGAAATAAGATCAAAACTTGAATATTATAATATTCTACATAAAACATTACTTTCCACATAATATATGACGTTTGACTTATTTATATCAACGTGAATAATTTATAGTAATGCAATTTAATTTTTATTATATTTATAGTGTAAACAAAATCTTAAAATACAGAATATATTGATCCCCAGCGATTATGAACAAAACTGAATCGAAATTTTCCATGATAAATGCTGAATAAATTAAAATTTGAAGGATTGATCTAAATAAAAATAAAAGCATGTAAATATAGGTTATGTGCGTTTCGTGTCATCAATTGACCTGGATTCGTGTTATATTTTTTTTTTAGTGAAGTACGCAGGAGATGATTTCTTCGATTTTTCGAAGGAAATGGACAAAATTCTGAAAATAGGATGATAAATATTTCATTTGAAGGATCGTTGTTGGAGTAAACCATTTTGGAGCAGCTTTCTCATAGATAGGTTAATAAAGGTTTACCGTCAGTGAACATGGACATGTTGGTTATCGCCTAGGCGAAACACGTGGCACTTTTTAGCGTAACATTTTTCGCCTTCTGTTTTTTAATTTAAAAATGAAATCACGAGTTCATGGAGTCTCTATTTTTCGCGAACATCACGCAAACAAGACGCTTTTTCACCTTTCTACACTGTTTGTCGTTTGATCTGAGTTCTGGCCGTTAACGCCTGCGCGTCACTGTTCACCTTTTGATTGGACCTTTTTCTCACATATGCATACTTTTCTATGCATGCTCCGGTACTCACACATGTGATTCATGCTCCTATATAGATACGAGTTGAACTCGTTTTCCGGCATGGTAGCTGGATTGGAAGGGAGAAAAAAATCATGAAAGGTAAAAAAAGGTTCCTTAAGTGAGTCGTTTGGGCTCCTTGTTTTTTGTGGTGCCATCATCCTCATTCTTGTTCAAATATTTCTGCTGTTGTGGAAGTATTCCCAATTATTTGAAAAAAGATTATGTTTTTGAAGGAAAAAATTATATTTCATATTGTACAGAATGTTCAAATGTTAGATTCTTTACTTTGGATCTTATTCTGTCAAAATGAAAAAATTCCGAATATTTTGGAATTAACTTTTAATACTCTATATTTTTCTAATAAATTGTCCTATTTTGAGTTGTTTGATCTAAATCTTTCGGTTTAGAATAATTCCGAATCGAAATCATTTATCTTTGAATGGCTTGCACTTTGAAAAAATTAAGGCTTCCAATCTGTCGATTTTTTAATTGAAGATTTAATTATAAAATAAAATGAAATTCAAAATACTATTTTGAACTTATGATTTTTTTAATTGAAGCATTCCTAATATACAGCACCTAAAATATTTGCAACATCCACACAGAAAATTCCGAGGAGAATTCGATGAAAAAAAATGTAATAAACTTTAATTCATTCGTATCAATTAATTATAATTAAAATTAATTTTCTCATACATATACGCCTTCCGCACAATATTCTAACCGATTCTAAGTGATCATATGATATTTCTACTGTAATCAATCTGAGTAGTCTGGGCTAAATGAATACAGAAGTCTGAACAATATTTTTTTTTTCTTCAGGTAAGGGATTAGAATAGAGTGTGATTTATCTACGTATTAGGGAGATTTTGTCTCAAAGGGTGAAATGAAATGTTTGGTTTTCTCACCGTTCACCCAGGCATTTGTTTGAGTCACAGCAATGTTGTCTTGAAAACGTTTTACTGGTTTGGTACCAATTTTGGAATATAGATTCGACATGGCAAGCGCCTTAATGTACACTCGTTATTCGTTTGAATTTAGCGCAAACTGGCTGCGAACACAACTACAGGATCTCCATTTTGAACGAGTTCTGGCACCAGTACGTCGGTCGATACGAGGAAATAACGCAGAACGCGCGTGTCCAAAAGATACTTGCCAATTTATCTGCTAGGCTGCTAGATAGGCTGTACCACTACTATTGCCGCTTAAAATCTTCTTTATATCCATCTACGCACCCCCCTGGGTACTCAGCCTCTTCAGAATTCCGCATAGCAGGCGATTTTTTGATCTAGCCGAACAATCCAGACTGGGATTTTATATGAAACATTTGTGCTACAGATAATAACTTGTATGAAAAACTCAAGAAAACATATTTCTTCCCCTTCAGGCAGATTTTATCATGCTAGAAATAATAAAATTAAGAAAGAAAGTTTATATGGATGATTATCGTAGGCTCCGAACGGCTTAAAACCACTCTGAAATTATTTTTCGAATAAGAGTATAAAAATGAGTCACACAAAAGTATTCTCAAATTTCAAAATTCAAAGCTTGATTTCCGAAATAGAATTATGGAAGAAAAATGTACTATGGAGTTGCAAACAATTCAAAATATAAAAATTTTACAATTTAAATTGAAGAGCTCTTATATTTAAGCAGTTTCAAGGTGTAATGATTGAAAATCGAATCAATTAATTTATGAGAAAATACATAAAGGTCTTAGTCAAATTGTCAAACCTTAAAAATAAAAGATGAACTCTAATATTTTGTCAAAAGGGGATGGCGATTCAGTTGAAGCTGGCTCTGAAGTTCCACATTTTTTCTCGTTTCTGATACTCCTTTGAACAAGGCAGTATATTGCATGTTCATATTTATCAGATTCTCATGTAAAATTATATAAATATAATATTTTAAGGCCATGTTAAACTTACCCGATTCCTACCTTACCGACATCTTTTTTTTTGCAACAACTCACGTCTACACCGAA
>WSXT02148331.1:0-10332 GCA_011762715.2 Neuroterus valhalla
TTTTTCGGATATTTCGGACCCACCCCCCCCCCCCCCTCCCGACTCAAAATTTTTTTTCTAGATCCCTCCCTACTTTTCACTATGATATGTTAGTAAAAACTAGCCTGAAAATAGCGTCAAAGTTGAGGCTTAAGAAAAGTATCCTCAAAACCATACTTTTCAGCACGTTTTACTTTCTAGATATTGTTCAATATTTCTCAGAATAACAACTCCTACATCATTTAATTTTGAAGACTTTGTGCTTTCACAAGTGCTCCTCTAGAACATTATACGATTTTTGGTTGAAGCTAGAGAGATGGATGTTTTGCTGCTAATTTGGATAGGTTAGGTGAATTTGACGTTATTAGATTAGACCCACCTTGCTGATAAACTTTTTTGATACAAAAGTTACAATAGAGTCTCTCTCCATTTTTACTTAAAATTCTTACAATTTCTGATATAGAATATTGTCCGAAAAAATCGTATCCAATTGAAATTCGATTGGTACTTTCCTATCTCAAGGAATAGTGTAAAGATATCCAAGGTAAGGACATTAAAGGAAACAAATGAGGAAGATTTAAATATAAGTGCACAGTCTTCGAATCCAAATTGCAAGGCTGCAATTTTAGGTAGTGGGAAGTTTAAAAAATCCTCTCAGGTCGACAATTTGCAGGTAATAACATACAGACCATTGGGAGTATAACGGTCGCCGAGGTGGTAATGCCTCGTATGTATGCGCCAGGGTATTTCCCAGGCATTCGTTCTCTTGAAATGTAACAGCAAAGCAGGAAAGGAAGCCCCGCAACTTCCTAATGGTATGAATTTGTCTCGTCGCATTCCACAAGCTTGTCGCAAGAATTCACGTGCCTGAAACTTTAGTACGACATTAACGTTTGCTGTAACATTAAAAGGGTAGAAATTTGAATTTAAACTTGAGATAAAATATTTTTAAAGTCTTAAAACGCCCAGGAGATAATTCAATAAATATTTCCAAGGAAAGAAAAAATCACTTCTCTTCTTAACAACTTATACCATTTATCGTATCTTGATTCTCCTATCCTCACCAATCTGTCTTTTATTTGCATTCCTCTATCTCCTATACCTATATTTCAATTTAATTCTCCCATTCCCTCTACTGTCCATTCACCTTTTCCTAATCATTTTTCTCCTTATTTTCGTCTGCTGATTTCCGTTCGTCACTCTTTTCCCTCTTCACTATCACTATGAGTGGAAGATCGGACGAATTTAAGTACTTCCATATTTCAAGTCTTCTAATATTCTCCCTTACCTAGTCGTCAACAATAACATAGTTTATCACTGTTCTCTCCTTTACCCCGCATGCGTGTACTCTCTATCCCCATCACCTCTAATATTTCTTTTCAAGATAAACTACCCTATTTCTTTTATTCAACTCAGACATTTCTTTCCGTCTCCATTCACTATTTTGTCTTTGAACTTCTTCCTGAACCCATCTGCTTCGTCCTCCCATTCTTCTCCTCTTTTTTCTGTTCTTCTATATCGATCTCTTCCTATGATCAAATTCACACCTTCTGCTTCTCCTTCCACGAACTTTCCTATCTCCTTTTCCTTTTTCTCCATATCTCCATTTACACATACCTTTACTATTATCCACCCCTCCTCTCCTACCATTACCCCTCCTGCATTTATTCCTTCCTTCTTTTTCTTTAAACCATTTTCATCCTTTTTTGATATCAACTCTTTCCCTATTCTCATCACCATTCCTCCTATTGCTCCACCCTTCCTTAATTTCCTCTTTGCTTCTTGTACGTACATTCCACCTGTATCCCTTCGGTAGCCTTTCCTTCACTCTTTTTGGACCCTTCATCTAGCCATACCTTCATCGTCGCTACGACTCCCCATTGTTCTGGGTTTTCATAAACTTCCTATTCTTTCTTTTTAATCTAGCTTCATTCCAATAACATATTCTACATTCTTTGCAACCTCTTATATCCCCTGTTCCCTCAGGTTCCTTCCGTTTCTCACCCATTTTCGCAACCTCTTACATTCTACTTAGTCTCTCTCGTCTTCATCCCAATCCCACCATATAACTTCTGTCAGTATTCTTCCATGCGTAACCCCTTTACTTTTTCCCTTTCCTTCTTCCTCCTCCGTTATTTTCCTCAGCTTGCATTGCATACATCTTCCTTCCCATGTCAAATCATCCTCTATTCTCCGTACACTTCTATACAAGAGCCTTTTTGTAAAATTTCCTTTTTCTTATCATATCTTCTTTCTTCTTTATTTCTATCATCGCCATTTTGGCCCTTTCTTCGCCGCTTCCTATACTGCTCCCTTCCTCTACCTGCTCCCTTTCTCACAATCCTTTCTATCCTTCTTTCTATTTTTCTTAGCCTTTCCTTATTCACATCCTCATTCCTCATCTCCTCCCCTCAACTTCCTGGATTGCTTTTCGCATTTTACTTGAAATTTTACCAGGAATATTCGCCATAATACTATAAATACTGGAAAATCCTTGAGAAACCTTGAAGAACTTCGGAATTTTGTCGAAAAAATTCAAAAAATCCAGTTTCCCTTTTATTTTTCTGAAATCATTAATTTTTTCAAAACTTCTAAATATCTTTGAAAAACAACTGTATTGAACCCAAAAATTTTGATAAATCCTGAAAACTTTCAAAAATTGCATTAGAATCTTCCAGATTATTTCCTAAATTTTTGTAATTTTTTAGATTCATGAAGCATATTCTCTCGAAATTAGTAATACGGGAAGAGGAAAACCTTTTTTATCAAGACCTCATGCAGACAAAATTTTTTATTTTTTCAAATCAAAACTCATTATCAATTTTTCTAGGAGCGTTGGAAAAAATTTCGTTCGAAATCTTTGAAAATCTACATATTGCTCTACATTTTCATGTTCATTTGGAACTAAATTTTCTCAAGCACACAAAAAACATCAAGAATTTCCCCGGAAATCTAAAGATCATTTTACATTATTTTGAAAACGTTCAGAATCCTTTGAAAGCTCCAACATTCTATATCACAATTCCTAAAAATCCATATTTTCTTTTAAATCTTTCGAAATCTGTTCCAAGTTCCAATTCAATTTTTTTTACTTACAAATGAAAAATTTCTTTCAAAAAGGAGGAGGCTAGAGAGAATTAGGAAAATCAGACAAAAAAAGTAGGATTCGGGAGGGAGTCAGTAGAGAGATATGGGGGGATCTGGAACAGGAAATTGGAGAATTTGTGCAAGAGAGGATAAGAAGAAGATAGAAGTAGTGAAATTGTGGTGAGGTGAGGAGTATCAAAAAATGTAGGGAAACCTTCAAAGGAAGTACAATAAGTAGAATAAGGGGACCGCAGAAAGAGAGGAGTACAAAGAGCTGAGAAACAAGTAAACATGGATGTGTGAAAGGAAAGAGCAAGTAAGTGAGAATGGTTCTAAAGAGGATTTGAGGAGCGTTTAGATAAAGAGGGTTGTGTGAAAGATTATAAGTAAGTTTATAACTCGTGAAGAAATGATAGTTAAGAGAATAGGAAGCAAGTAGTGAAGAGAGTTTCTTTAAGCATCATACAAATAAAGGAGTTGAGAAGGTCAATGGTAGAAGGCTTGGATAGGGTAGGCTTGGATAGGCTTGGACCTTTTGCAATATTCATATTTTACAGCACGTGGCGTATAGGGGAATAGCAAAAGAGGGATTGAGAGTGCACGTTTCCCGTGGATCTCGAAGTTGTATTCTTAATGGTGGATGGAGAGCGATTTTAAGAGGCGATATTGAGAAGGAGTAGAGATAAGCCTGGTCAAGAGTCCAATATTATGGTGTTTGGAAAAAGGAATAGCATGGATGAGTGAGGGGAGTTGGAGCGAAAAAGGGGGTTCAACGAGGTCAAAAGAAAAGGAGGTGAAAAGAAAAGGAATAAGCATAGAGGAAATATTGCTCATAAGAAGGGAAAAAAGGGTGTCGCATGGGAAAGGGAGATATTTTCTTATATGGAGAAGAGGAAAAGGAAGACCGAGGAGAAAAAGAGAAGGAAGGATGTGTAAGATGGAAATATGTTACTGTCAAGATTGTCAAAATTTGTCACTTATGACAGCATTTTGCCCCAAAAAAACCTATACGAATCTTAGGATCAAGAGAAATTGAGGCACTGGGATCCAACAATTTATTGTTCTGAAGAATCATTCAGGATAATGACGTCAGAGACAAATGGCCAATAACACAGGTTTCAATAAAAAATGAGCACAGAAGGGAATTAGTCCTCATAAATGATGCAGGTAGTAGTTTACGGAATGGAAGTTTTGTTGAACCTTGGGGCCAAAGGCCAGTCACACGAACAACGTTTTATTATTTATGAATGGAAGATGGGTCGATTCAAACGCGGGCAATCCGATTCTTAAGGTCTGAATCATTTAAGAAGTATCTTGAAAATGTATCTGAGAATTCGACATTTATGTTGAGTCGTGAGTCACCACAGTGAGGTGTTTTACAATCTATGAGAATTATAACCCCTCTCAGGAGATATTACAAGTTCAGGGCCGCCTATAGGTACTTGACAAACCCTTGGTTCTCTCCTACCTTGTTTCTTCCAGTCTCCTCACCCATTCTACTCCTTGACCACTTTCATCCAGTATTCCTCTCACACAATCACACAGACTTCTGCGATCCTCTCCCTTCCCAGTATAAACTTCCAACACATGTTCTCACGACCCTATTCCATAACCACACATTCTACATATTATCTCTCAATCGTCCATCCAGTATCGACATGCTTTCATTCCCTCTCTGACTCTGAACCATAACACTCAATTCCATTCACTCTCTTTTTTAACATTGTCAGGTGGTCTGGTTGCCCGACCCATTTGCCCATCTTATATCCCCTGTTGTCCTGCGATTCCATAATTTTCTTCCATCTTTGCTCTCTATGTCTGACGATCATCTGCTATCCTATTTCCTGACATTCTACATTCCTCTCATAAAAACTACACTTTTTCCTCATGAGCTGTCTCTCTCCTTCCCATGTTGAGCCTTCTGCATTGCTTCTCTTCTTTCTAGACCTAATCTCCTTTATGCATACTTTTGCGGTTTCGCTTCCTTTTCCCCTCTTCAACTTGTCTTCAAACTTCCATGTCCTCTTCACTTGCCAAACTGCCATTTTCTTTCTACACAGTTCTTCCCTTAGCATGTAACCAGGACAACTCTAGCTTTCCCCCAAAACCTACCTCAGGAATCTCTCATGAAGACTTCCTTCTCTCTTTTTCTCCTTTCATCCTTATATTTTTACTCCATAGCACACGACTGCCCATACTAGCGCATTGAACATTCATGTTCTCATCTTTCAATTATCCTTAAACCTTCTCTCTCCTTCGCCACCAATTTGTCCCATCATTTTACTCGCACACTCCATCCTTTTTCTCACTTGCAACTCGTTGCCTCACTATGCTTCAAATCAATAACCTTAATAGCAGAATCTCTCTCCTAATTCAACAGTTTATCCATATAACTTCCACTTTTACTCCTTCTTCGTCCTTCCATTCCTAAAGAACATTTTCTCGGTGTTTCTAACGTTGACTTTCAAATCTTCTCCTCTCGCGCAATCTTCAAACCCTCCCAACACCTATTGCAATCCTCTTTCATCATGTACCAATAGTACCATATCATCCGCATATGCTCAAGTGTAAAGTTTACTGCTTCCTTTAATCCTACCTTCTTTCCTATTCTTCTTTAGCTTTTGCTCCAAATCTGCTGGCATTAAATTGAACAGTAGCAGGCTCAATGGGCAAACTTGCCTGAGTGCTCTCCCTGTCCAGAATTCTTCTCCTTCCTCATTTTCTACCCCTACTCTGAATCTGGTCTCCACGAATATTTCTTTTATTCTTCCAATCATCTCTTCACCGACACCCTTTATGTCTTTGCCTGCGACAACACCCGCCTGTTTACTCATCAAACGCTGCTTTAAAGTCAACAAACAAGGCCACAAGTTTCCCCTTTTCCACCCCAAGTTCCTGTTTACTGAACAGTTTAGGATATAAATGTTACCAATTGCTCCCATTCCTTTCCTGTTACTCGTTTCGTTGGGTAGTACACTTCCTTTTTCTTCTACCTGACTGCCTAGCCTGTTCCTGAGCAGTTTTGCATAGATCTTATACCCCACCGACATAAGAGTAATACCTCTCTAATCCTCTACCCTCTTTTCCTTTCCCTTTTCTATAGGCGAAATCACTAACCCCTTCCTCTATTCTTCAGGCTATCCTTCTCCTCTCCATACTTCACATATTTTGCTACCAATTCCTCACCTCTCTTCTCTCATCTTTCCCTTCCTTTCCTTTCTTTCTTTTCCTCCCAACAGTCCCTTGAATTACTCCGTCCATTCACTCATTTTTATATCATCATTCACTCTCTTCCTTCTTCTTCCCCTTTCCATATTTATTACTTCCCATGCCTTACCTCCCATCACCTTTTTCTCAACCTCTTCCATATATCATTCATTTTCCCTCTGCCTTTTCACGTTTACCTACCCTCACATTCTCTTAATAGAATTTTAATAAATTTAAGGAAAAATATACATTCCAACTCTATTGTAGAACAGAGAGGATGTGAAGATATACTACAGAAATGATCCTGTGAACATATATACATACTACTACAGGTGTGCTCATGATGCAGGTAAAAAACCTACCTTTCTGTCCGACGATAGACAGATCTCGCATCATTTTCTTAGTATCAAATTACGTTTTGAGTTGATGTTTTAATAGCTACAGTAGTTGTCAAACAATTCAATAGGTGTCGTCTTCGAGAGGATTTTGATTTAATGAAAGAAAGAGAATCTCATTTTATGCGAGTCGCGTATTACAACGTGTAGAAGTTGCAATAGAAGACATAAGTGGTAAGGTGGAGAATGCCAGGATATAAAGTAAAAGAAGAGGCTTGAAAAGATAGATTGAGAACAATCGCTGGACAAAAGGTGTAAAAATTCGAGAAGAAACCATATGAGGAAAAGGAAGGAGATTTAGCGAGAAAGTGTCAGAAACAGTAGGAAGAAAAATAAGAGGAGAGATAAAAGAAGATTTCTTCACAGAGCGTGGGAAAGAAGCAGGAGGAAATGAAACTTATGGGGCCATCCATAAATTACGTAAGGGTTATTTTTGTAGTTTCACCCCCCCCCCCCCATTGTAAGGCTTTTTCTATAGTAAGTATATATACACATAAGATAGACATAAGATTTTGCTAGCCCTCCTCCCCCCTTAAATGTCTTACGTAATTTATGGATGGTCTCTATGACGAATCGCAAAAAAAATAAAAGGAGCAGAAAATGGTTGGGGGGGGGGCACAGGGGATCAAGTTTAAATGAGTGGTAGAAGGTGATAAGACAGAAAGAATTGCTAATATATCTCATGAGAGGACGGAGGGAGAAGAAGATGATGCCCAGAGACTAGGAGATGAAATAAAAGAAGAAAAGGCTGAAGGAGTGAAAGAAGAGGAATGAGGAGAGAGATCTAGAAGAACAGAAGTTATTTAAACCCGCAAGGAACACATTATAAATGGAGAAGATAATACTCCAACTTTACTGTGATTCTAGGAGTAATAGGTCTAAAATTCACCACAATCGTCTCTTTTTAGAGTAGAATCTATAAACTAGGAAGAAAGACACAATTTCCCCTCAGCATCTTTATTTCATGAGGAAAAACAAATGCCCAATGGTCCAGAAACATGATCTAGGTAGCAGAACAAACTTTTCTAGCAAAACTTTTCTCTTAGTGCTCTCTCGATGATGCTACTAAAAAAAGAGGATAGAAATCTTGAAATATTTGTTGGGATGGAAAACACAATCGGAGCATGTGGCTTGGTTCCAAATTGAATTGGATCTAGGAGAACGTTAATTTTTTTTTATGCGCTCTGGCTTTATCAATCTTCGCGCTTCACGCGCGTACAGTTTCTGCTCTGAATGTGGTATTTTTCATTTTAGTAACGTGTGAGAGTTCAAGAACACAATTGAATGTTTAATAAAGAAATTTTCATGTAACTAAGGGAGATCAATTTCCTAGCATAAAAAGAAATTCTTATGGGAAAGGATAAATTTTCAACTAAATGGAACGATTTCGACATAAAAGTTGCACTTACAACACAATAGTTAATTTTTCAACCTTGGGAGATGTATAATTAATTAAATTATTTTTTATAAAACAAAGGAAAATTTTCTTCAGAATTTAGTTAAATATTCAACAATTGTTCGAACAAGAAAGATAACCTTTCTACCACAAAATATTTTGGTAAATTGAAATGTTTGTAATAATATTATATTATTTGCATTTTCAACCCAATAATTCAATTTCCCTCACAAAAAGGGAAAATTTTTCCAGACTTTAGTTATATTCTTATAAATTTTTTGAACAAGAAACAATAAATTCCTGACACAAAAGATTCTATTCAATTGAAAAAGGATGCATTTTCGACAAATAAATAAAATTTTGATAAAAAATTGGGGGTTCCAACAACATAGATTGTTTTTACATAACTTTCCATTTTTAACACAATAGTTTAATTTTCAACGCAGTGAGATGCGCTTTCGACAAAAAAAATTCGGAAAAGAGAAGAGTTCATTATAATAGACAATAGTTTGATATTTGAGAGAATATTTATATTTTAACAAAAAAGAATGATTTTTTAAATGAGACTTTCATTCTCAAAACAATATTTGAATTTTCAACCTAAGAAGACGCATTTTCAACCTAATAATTGCATTTACCAAAAAATTATTCACGAAACATTCAAAAATATGAATTTTCTGCCATGATAGATACATTTTTAATCCAGAAATACAAATTTTCGACAGAAAAAGATAACTTTGAAAAAAATGGATTTCCAATAGAATAAATAAATTCTCAATAAAATAGATAAATTCTTAATAAAATTGTTATGTTTTCGGCCGAAGGAGATGAATCTTCAATTAAATAGTCGAATTTCTCAACAAAATATGAATATTCCATTCAAAAAGGACAAATTTTCTACAAAACAGTTGGATTTTGGACCAAAAGAGATGACTTCAACAAAATAGGCGAATTTCCAACAGCATAGTTCAAATTACAACCTAAAAAATCAATTCTTAACCAAATTGTTGATTTTCCAGCAAGAAAGTTACAATATTATCCTACAAAGATGTACTTGCAACAAAATAGTCGAACTTTTGAACAACAAAAAAAATTTCTATAAAAAAAAGTTCAATTTTCGAAGAGATAATCATATTTTCGACGGAATAGATTATCTTTCTACATTATTGTTGCATCTTCAACACAATAGCTGAATTTTCAATCCAAAAGAACCAATTTTTAAGGATATAGTTAGATTCTTATATCGTCTGGGTAGGATTTCTGAAAAGCGATTTGTTTCGCAATCAAGAAATATGAAGTTCATTCTGCAAAAGATGGACTTCCAATCCGAAAAGACGAATCTTGGTAGAAGCAGTTAGATTTCAACGAAAAAGATGACAAACAAAATAGATGCATTTCCAACAAAATAGTTAAAATTTCAACCAAGGAAATTAATTTCTTTGAAGATAGTTGGATTTCTGCACCAACATTTAAATTTTCAAGCAGCAAAGATGTACTTTCAACCGAAGCAATAGAAATACAGAGAAATAATTTTTCAGAGAGAAGTTAAATTGGACAGTCCAATTTTCAGGTAAAAAAAGAATGCTCAGTTTCATAGTCGAATTTCAACCCGAATTGTTTAACCTCCTACAAAACTAATCAAATTTCCACTTTAATAGCCTAGTTTTCTACCGATCGGTTTGCTACAACTAAAATGATCAATCTCCCTTGAGAAAAAATTGCATAAGTTTCAATGTGGTCAAAGTAAATGAATAAAACAATATGGTGAAATAATAAATAAATAATTAATTCGATGGAAAAAGGAGTCTAACATCCCTTCGTGCTGCAAAACACATTGAATTTCTAGAGGAAGGGATGGGGGAATCCTTTCAACAAAGTAAAACCCCATAAGACGATATGTAGTCCGTTCCGCTATGCTCAATCGACGACACATCGGTTCAGACCCTCGAATTCGCCCTTATTTTTTCACATCAAAGAAAAAAGCCCCAGTCTCGACCTTTTCGTTTCAATGTCCAGCATTTTCCCTGATCTTTACGATCGGCCAGCACCCACCGAAACATGGAAATACGACTTTTTTATTTTATGTACACTGGCTACCATTTTATTTTACGAAGGGTTACTAATCTTTCGTCTAAGGTTTTCAAAGCGCCCGACCCCCATTCAAACCCCCTACGCATGAGGACTATTTGGGCGCACCCGAATTGAGCCCAAAGTGTATGAAACAGACTGAGTGCGGCCGCTGTGCCTTGACAGAAAAGGGTTCTTCGC